>JAQZBX010035234.1:0-24664 GCA_029593785.1 Cabassous unicinctus
GCACTGCTGAGGGTGGGGCTTATGCCTCCCTAACAAATGGCATTTTCAGTTTCTAAGGCATTCAAAAGCATCTCAGGGACCCAAAATGAGGACAGCAGTAGTTGGAAAATCAAAGGCACTTTTATTCAAAAGGAGTTAACTAGTGATCTAAGGAAACAATACGACAGGTGGTAGCCATTAGAAAGGGTCTGGTAAACTCCCCGAGGACTCCTGCTCCACTTAGGCCGTGTACCCAGTCAGGTCTCAAGGGCAGTTTCACCCAACACCCAGAACTTCCTTGGATTTACCCAGCGTGGGGATTGGTCCCTACAACCTCCGGAGAGGGAGCCAGAAGTCTGAGCAGACTGAGTTTATGTTCTTTGAGAGCTTATCCAGAAACACCTTAGCCATTAACCCCTTTTAAAAACAGAACTAAAAGATGGCACAGACGGGCCTTAAAACTCACCAGTTTCCGGCGAGGGTCAGGGAGCACCACTCACTTATCTTTCTCCTGGCTGGCTCTCCAAATGAAGACAGGGAAACGTTTGATTCCTCTAGGCTCTTGGCTATGGTGCATAAAAGAATTTATGAACATGCCAGTTTAGTTAGGCCAGTAAAAAGAATTTATTTGGGAAATGGGGCAAAGAACAGAGCTTGCTGAGAAATGGAAGAGAGATGGAAACACAAACCAAGATTTGGTGCAGGCCCCTCTAGGCGGAGAGAGCAAGCTCTGCCTGCTGTGACTGCCTTTTAAACTGTTAATTATTCTTTCCCCTTCCTAACGATAAGGGGAGGGGCCCCAGCTGTTCCTGGTTCCCCCACCAATAGTGGGACCAATGGTGAGGACTGTTTAGAATATCCAGGGCCAAGGGGAGGTCCCAGAAAGAGAAACTGGAACCTCAAGGTTACATTCAAATTCCCAGCGAGGTCTTGCACCCATGTTGCCTGCTGGCCATGCTGTGGCTTGTCTTCTCCTCATTTCCCTGAATAACCTGCCTCATTTTCACTTTATCCTATAAATGTAAGAGTGGAATCCCAAAAGGAAAGGAAAGGAAAGGAAAGATAATGAGCCTAAATAACTGGGCAAGCTACTTATACTCCATATAATAATCTATGGAGTTGTTGTGCGGATTAAATGAGATAACACATTTAAAGCACTGGGTCTAGTGTCTAGCACATGGTAAGTACAATAAATGGAAGCTGCTGGATTTTGACATCAGTATCATCAAAATTAGAATGTCAAGGAAAAGATTATGAAGAGCAAAGTTACGTGTAAGTCAGAAACTAAAAACCCTCAGTAATTTATGTGAAATATTCTCACTGTAGAAAATATCTTAGAAAAACAAAAACATCTTGAGGGGTTTAGGAGGAGATTAACAGAATATTTTGTGAGGAAACCAGCTTCTTAGTAATCCCCAAGGTATGACTTTGCATCACAAGGAGAGGGGTGTGTGTGTGTGTGTTTATCTATATGTGTGGGGAGAGGATGTGGGAAGAGCCATAGACAATAAGAGTGATTGATTGAATGTTGTTGGAAGAGACATCATCATTGTTGAAGATAAGTGTCAAAGCCCTGCCAAGATGCACATATTCATAAAGAAGTAGACGTGGCTGGTTGTGTGCAAATCTGCTCAGAAAAGGGAAGCGAGTGAAAGAACAAGCTTTCAGGACTAGCACAGTAATTAGAACAGCAGTGTGCTAATTAAGGCTCGTAAATTTAATGAAACTATTAGCATTTTCTCTTGCAAGTAAAGGTGGATGTTTTTTTCTCCAGGAAATGACACCTGTGAACAATTATCTCTCTTATCATTGCTATTAAGATTATTTACATAAGTTGTGCTCATTTAGCATTCAATGCTGTTTTTTTTTTTTTGTTTTTTTTTTTAACAACACCTGATCTCACACTAGATTCACTCTCACTAGAAAAGTACTTTGGGATCATTGATAATTAATCGTGTAGTACAAACAGACAACACCACTGTTAGGAGACATACA
The DNA here is from genome assembly GCA_029593785.1 of Cabassous unicinctus. Lineage (NCBI taxonomy): Eukaryota > Metazoa > Chordata > Mammalia > Cingulata > Chlamyphoridae > Cabassous > Cabassous unicinctus. Next base: position 1,975 of record JAQZBX010035234.1, read on the forward strand.
GTACTGTTACTTTGCTCTTTCTTTGTGGGCAGCCTTTCTGTTTGTTTACTAGAAGAAAGTGTTTCAGGATCTTTGAGTATCTGTAAGGCCTGGTGGATTGTGAACATTGTGAGTACAACCTTCCGATGCCATTATTCAGCTCAGTGATTCTTTCAGTGAGAACTTACTGAGTACTTACTCTTTGCCAGGAGGAAACCTGGGGATAGGGAGGGTCCTCTGGAAGCACACGTGAATAAATTATTGCACTGAATAAAACTGGTTATGATGACATGCTTTAGACAAAGCTATAAAATTACTCTACGAAAGCAAAGCGTCTACCAGTTAGGAAGTTTCATGTTGCAAGTTACAGAAAACCTAATCCAAACTACCTTAAACTATAAAGGGAATTTATTAGCACACTTAACTGGTTTTTAGGCCTTCGGGTGAGGCTTAATCTAATGTCTTAGTTCATTAAATGCAGCCAGTTGATAATGGTTGAGAACTATAAGCGCTGGGAACAACTAAGTGGACAAGACAGACAAGTTCCTTATTCTCAGTGAGGTTCACTCTAGTTGGAGGATACAGACAACATATAAGGAAATGCTAATTGTTGGAAGAGAACTCAAATAAAGTGAGGAGAATTCAATTGGGTAGCTACTTGGTTTTAAGTGCTCAGGAAGACATCTCAGGATGACACTTAAGCTAACATTTGAATGACAATGAGCCACCATGCTAAGATCAGAGGGAAGAAGATTGCAGGTAGATGGAACAGTTATGACAAAAGTCAGGAAGGAGCTTGGTGTGACTGAGGACAAATGGGGAAGAGAGAGAATAGAGGGATGCAGACGTCGGATCATATATGCCACAGTAAAGAAGTAGATTTATGCCAAATGTGATAGAAAAACATTGGAGGATTTTGAGCAGGGTAGTGATATGATCTAAATTTACATTTCAAAAAATGATGCCTATGGATGCTGTATTTGTATTCTTTTGCTGCCATAACAACCAAAAACGGTTAGACGCTTAAAATACCAGAAATATGTTATCTCACAGTTCTGTAGGTTGGAAGTCCAGCATGTCTCACTGTGTCCTCTGCCGAAGAGTCTCACAAGCATGAAATCTAGGTTCCCTTCTGGAAGCTCTAGGGAAGATTCCAATTTCAGGCTCATTCAGGTTTTGGTAGAATTCAATTCCATGCAGTTGTAGAACTAAGGTTGTCACTTCTGTGCTGGCTGTCAGCTAGCGACTACCCTTAGCTACTAGAGGCCTCTCTCCATTCCTTGCTCGTAGACCCCTGCATCTCAGAACCAGGAAAGAAGGATCAAATCCTTCTCATGCCACTGCATCTTTTCTGCCTCCTCTGTGCTGCACCTTTGCAACTTTAGCCAGAACAAGTCCTCCACTTCTCAGGGTTTGTGTGATTAGACTGGACCCACTGGATAATACAGGATCATCTCCCCATCTCAAGGTCCATAACCTTCATCACATCTTTTGCTATATAATGTAACATTTTCACAGGTTCTGGAAATTAAGAAGTGGACATCTTTGGCAGGAAAGGGGGCATTAGCCTACCACAGATGCTGTGTGGAAATTACAGTTTGTTGGGCCAGGGGTAAAATTAGGAGCAGGGAGACAAGTTATAGGAGTATTTCAATAGTCCAAGAAAAAGGTTATGGTGCTTGCAAATAGAACGGTACTGGCGGAGAAAAAAAAGAGAAGTAGGGTTGATGGGACTTGCTGGCAGATTAGAAGTTGGGGTAAAGGAAAGAGGGATCAAGAGTAACACCTAGCTTTGGTTTGGGGCTTTGTTTGTTTTCGGCTTGAGTGGGTAGATGATGATAGTGCCTTTCCTTGAGATAGCAAAGCTTGGTATGGTGGTCACTATTGTTGTTGAACAAATACTTCTGGTTCACCTGTCTTTCTGGCCCCCTTTTGCTTGGTTGGGGCCTTGTAACGAGATCTAGCAATGAGGTGTGTCACTTCTGGGTCTGAGCATTTAACTGCCAGTGCAAAGTCATGAAGAACTCTCTTTCTCTCTCACAGATAATGGCCTGGGTCCTGGAATAAGGATGATATGGAGCAGAACTTACTGCCAACTTACATTCAGTGGCTTGAAAGCTTTGCTGTTTGGGAGTTGTTTGTTTCTGCACCAGGATCTAGCCTATCCTGACTGACATACTGGGGAGGAGCAGGTCTTTTGCAGAAGCAGGAAAAGGGTTATGAATTGGCCATTGTAGGGTAAACAGAAGGAATGCCCTTTCCTTGAACTGCCTGCAGAAGGGCTGGGAGGGGGAGGGCCATATCAGCTGATGGCCCATTCCCTCTCAGCAGGGGAGAGACTGGCACCGAGAAAAGTAATTAGTCTGCTATAAAAGGATGTTAATTGCTCGAACTCTTGATTTACTGTTTTGGGGGCCCCTCATAGGTAAGCAATCACTGTTAATCATTCCATAGGCTACGTGCACCCTCGAGCTGCTCTATGTATTAGCTAGCCCCCACCCCACCCCCTTTGTGCTGTCCAGCCTTATATAAGCTTTGTTTCCCCACCGTACAGGTGCAGTCACTGCTCGACGGCCATCTTTGGGACATGTGAGTAAATAAATGGCATGGTCGCTGCTGGCCTTATGGCTTCCCTGTGGATTTTTTGGAATATCAAAAGTATTCAGGGAAGCCTATGTGGCTCAAGTGATTGGGCTTCCACCTACCATATGGGAGTTCCCGGTTTCAGTTCCCAGTGCCTCTTGGAGAAGGCGAGCTGACGCAGCAAGATGATGCAACAAAGAGACACAAAGAGACAGAGAGACAGAACAAAGCAGGGAGCTGAGGTGGATCAAGGAATTGAGCGCCTCTCTCCCACATGGGAGGTCCCAGGTTCGGTTCCTGGTGCCTCCTAAAGAGAAGATGAGCAGACACAGAGAGCACATAGCGAATGGACACAGAGAGCAGACAGCAACCTTAAACAATGAGTGGGGGGAGAATAAATAAATAAATCTTTAAAACAAACAAACAAAAAGTATTTGGTCAACCTCCCAGGGCTCGATCTCCTGCATTACAGCCATGTTAAGTTCCAGTGCTTCTTAAACCGTCCTATTCCTCTGCCCACTTCACTGCTTTACTGCAATTAGTAGGAGCATATTGACTCCATTCTCACAGAGCTGTTACTTCTAGGTTTTAGACTACCTGCCAGCTCCTCACAATGCGTGCTTTCTGGTCCAAATTCAGAGGGGAGAGTGTGTGCTTCCCAGATAAGTCAAAGGTCCAGGAATGGAGCCTCTCTCACCTATCACGTGCTCATCACTGTGACCAGAGGAATGGGTTCTACTGATTGGCTCAGGCCAGGTTATATCTCTGGAGCGGAAAGTGGGACCCATTCCATGTAAATCCGATGACTAAGAAAACAAGATTACTATTGGGAAGGGAGAAGACGGGAATAGATGCTGGGAAGTCACATCGACTGCAAGAGGAAAAACACCTCCCATTCCCTATTGTAGGCCTGGCACTGCGCTTGGAACTTTGCATGTACTTTCTTAACAATATTCCCATTCTTCAGGGACCCATTATAAACACTGATAATTTCAGCTAGAATTGATGGGGAAATCTTGTATATAACCTTTATCCACCTACAGATTGGCAAATGTTTTCCCCATGGAAGCTTTGAAAAAAATAATGTTTTTTGCCAATGCCATGACTGTGATAATTAGCCATGTAGAAATGCCTGAAAATCCTGAAGTCTGCCAATTTTTAGCAGCTGTATGACCTGCACTGCCTACATCCCCTTCTCAGAGTTTGCTCCCTCAGCCTCTGCTGAACAGGGAGGAGACCACATTCATGATTCCCACCCACAACTGGCTAGAAAGCAGTCTTACCCAAAGTAGGCCATCAGATTCTTCTTTGTGTATTTTGAAATGTGACCTGGAGACCCTCATCAGTCTCTAAGAGGAACCTGAATTGAAAAGTCATGGGTCTGAAGCAGCTATGTGTCTGCCAAAGCAGACTAAGCCAGCCTGCTGAGAGGTAGTGAAATAGAGGCCAAGAAGTAGTGATATGAGGCCTTGTGGCCCCAGGAGGCAGGGAGAGGAGTCCATGGTTGTGGATGCACGGTGCCTACTCGTTTCTCCTGAAGCAGCAATTCACTTACTGTTCTTGAGTTCCAAGAAGCACCCCTATCTTTCCAATAAGTTACTTTACTTCTTTGACTTGAATGTATGTGAGTAGATGTGTGTTCCTTATAATATGAACCCTGATGAAGATGCTTGTGAAGGCCAAGAGTTTTCATGAGTTTGGTTTTCTCCAGATGGACATTTTTTTAAGGTTCTTTACCCTCAGAACAACATTTCCATTCAGTTAACATGGTACTCTCTGAATTCTCGTTTCTCATTTCTCACTGTGCTTTGAACTTCCTGAGGACAGGGACTATGTCTTTTTCACCTTCAAATCCCTAGCACACACTCAGAGTGAGTGTGTAGTAAGAGATCATCACATTGGATTCTGCAATGAAGTTCATATGAATAAATGATACTTGATGAGCTGTAGTCAGCTGGCTTTCCCAGGGAGAGAAAAGGCAGGAGAGCAAGGACCAGGATGTCTTTCCCTTCCTATGCCTATCAAAGAAGCCAATTTGTCCAGACATTCCAAAAGAAATATTTGAAATATGAAAACTCTACTAAAAAATATGACTGAAGTGATGAATGCACAACTATGTGATTATACCAAATACCATTGATTATACACTTTGGATGGATTTATGCTTTATTAACATGTATCAATAAATTTATTTGTTTAAAAAAATCCATGCTTTCAAGTCAACAGCCTCCTTACTGAGGGTTTTTTTATAGAAGAACCTATTTTTATGAGTTTGAGACCTTTCCTAGATGGACAACAAAGAACAATTTTTCAGATGATCAGTGAGTGAGACACATGCATGAAGTTCTCTGCTTGGATTTACCCAAGAATAGATGTGTTTTCTCAAAGACTTAGGTTATGATTGTTGTCATATTTATACTGCTGGACAATAACTACTTTTAGAAGCAATGCCAACAAGTGACCACTGTGATATTATTTGTTCAAACCGCCACCATTTTGCCTTTTGTTGTTCTTGTTTAATCACTGGAATAAAATTTTAAATCTCAAAACTAAGAAAACTGAATCTGCTCTTTGATCTTCTATTTCTTACTAACTTACTATTATATAGGAAGGATTTAAGCAGGAATTTTCTCACATTATTATAAAACCAGGATGGTTTGGCTTTTGGCCAATAGAAATGTTGCTGAACCACAGTTGGTTATTATAATTGTATTAGATGAGGATCTGTTGTGAACAACTATTGAAGAAGGCTCTGAAGTGAACTAATAATGTGGATCTAATGTGTAGACATAACACGTTAGGCTTTATTATATCACACATTATGTCGTTTACTTACTTTTTATAAAAATCTACAACTGATATCTTGTCTTCACAAAAATAAAACAGACCAACAAGATCAGGTCTGGCTGGTTATTTTCCTTTGTGGACTTCATGGTTAGATGAAGTTCTACAGGCAACTTTTTCTTTTTCTTCTTTTTTTTTGCAAACAAGGACAAAAAGTATATTTTAAAACAGACACCTGTCTATTGCAGTCAGCTAGTTGATCTGTGAGGATGAGATTTGAGTTAGAAAAACTCAAACTACTCCTCAAAAAATAGTTTGAATACATACTTATATGCAAGAGCATTAGAGGAAAAAAGGAATCATTGCTTAAAACTTTCTTTATATTTACAATATTGATTTGGATTTCACTTTTCTTATAACAAAGGGCACAATGTATTATATTAAGGAAAAGAACATATAGCAGTGGGGAGCAGAGCCAGTCACTATTTAAAATCTTAGTAATATTTTCCACATTTCCCTGTTAATTCTCCCCCTGCCCCATTTTTCCATTAATTTTTATTCCCTGAATGAGTGGATGGTTGCATGCCTATCTCCTTTTCTAATTACATCAAATATATAGAAAGAGTATATATAGATTATTGGGAGACTTCTGGGAAGATGGCAGCTTAGAGATAAACAGAGCTCACCTCTCTGAAAAACAGCAAGAGGAAAGGCAGGAACTGCCCATTGAAAAACTGTTCTAGAGGTTTGCAGATAAGGGGAGTGTTATCCACTATCCAGGAGGGAGTGGGACAGGGAGACAGAGAAGTGGAAGCAAAAACTGTGAGTGAATAGCCCCCAAGAGAGGAAACGGCACCCATCCCCCACCCTTGAGGCAAGCACCGTTGGTTCAGACTAGGACTGGTTGCTGCTGACACAGAGAGGAGCAGAGACTTTTTTCCTCCATGGGAAGAAGGAGGACACAGCCAAGGGCCAAGTGTGGCTTCTGATCAGCAAGTTTGGAATGGGGGCCTGGCTCTGAATCACAGCTCTAGCCTGCCCAGAGGGGGAATTCCCAAGGACATTATTTCAGCACCACCCAGTGGAGGCTGGAGCAAAGATACTCCCCTCTAGTGTTGCAGGGAAAGGTTTGCCAAAGAGCACCATCTGCTCATTGGCAACTTTACTGTCGCTTTCCCCAAGGCCCTTGGAAAATGGTCTGTACCCCATTAGTGGGCCCCTGACCCTGTTTTGATCAATACATGCAATTTTAAAGATCTAAAAAAACTTAAACCAAGAATCAAAAAAGAGCCGTAACACAAAGCCAATCAACAATAAAATCCTAGGCAAGAGAGAAGCTGATCGTCAGAGTAAACCCACCGTCATAATCAGATGCCAACACATCAGCAAAAAATTACAAGCCATACTGAAAAATAGGAAGATATGGCCCAGTCAAAGGAACAAATTAAAAATATAGATGAAACAAAGGATTTAAAACAACTAATCACTGATGTTCAAGCAAATCTCCTAAATCAATTCAAAGAGTTGAAGGTAAATATGGCTAAAGAGATAAAGGATAGTAAGAAGACAGTGAGCAAAAAGAAAAATTTGAAAGCTTGAACAAAAAAAATAACAGAAGTTATAGGAATGAAAGACAATGGATGAAATAAAAAATACATTACAGGCATACAACAACAGATTTGAACAAGCAGAAGAAAGGATCAGTGATGTACAGGACAGGACAACTGAAATTGCAAAGACATAAGAGCAAATAAAGAATGGAAAAAAGTGAGCAGGGGCTCAGGGAATTGAATGATAACATGAAGTGCACTAACATATGTATCATGTGTGTTCCAAAAGGAGAAGAGAAGGGAAAGGGGCAGAAAATAATGTCCAAAAAATTCCCAACTCTTATGGATGACATGAAAATCCACATCCAAGAAGCACAACATATTCCAAAGAGAATAAATCCAAATGGATGCAATCTGAGACACATACTTATCAGAATGTCAAATGCCAAAAGTAAAGAGAGAATTCTGAAAGAAGCAAGAGAAAAGCAAAGCATCACATAAAAGGGAACCTCAATAAGATTAAGTGCCCACTTCTCATTAGAAACCAATGAGGCAAGAAGCAGTGGCATGATATATTTAAGATACTGAAAGAGAAAAATTGCAAGCAAAGAATTCTTTATCTGGCAAAACTCTCCTTCAAAAATGAGGGTGAGTTTAAAACATTCAGAGATAAACAGGAAGTAGAAGAGTTTCTTAACAAGAGGCCAGCTATATAACAAATAATAAAGGGAGTTCTGCAGCCTGAAAGGAAAAGACAGGACAGAGATGCTGTGAGGAGAGTGTACAAATGAAGATTATCAGAAAGGGTAACTAAAAGGGTAAAAAGACAGAAAAAAGTAAGACATGACAAATGAAAGCCAAAGGATAAGATGGTTGAAATAACAATATTAAATATTAATAGATTAAACACTCCAATCAAAAGGCACAGGCTGACATAATGGATGAAAAATGTATGAGCCATCTATATGCTGTCTACAAGAGACCCACTTTAAAGCCAAGATACCAAAAAAAGCCACACACACAAAAAAACAAAACTGAAAGTGAAAGTTTAGGAAAAGATATTCCACACATAAACAATAACCAAAAAAGAGCGGGGGTAGCTATACTAATAGGCAAAATAGACTTTAAATGCAAAACTGTTACAAGAGATAAGGAAAGATATTATATATTAATAAAAAAGAGCAATCCACCAGGAAAAAATAACAATTATAAATATTTATGTCCCTAACCAGGGTGCCCCAAAATACATGAGGCAAACACTGGCAAAACTGAAGGGAGAAATAGACATCCCTACAATAATAGTTGGAGATGAAAATACCTCATGCTCATCAATAGATAGAACATCTAGACAGAGGATCAGTAAGGAAACAGAGAACTTGAACAATATGATAAACAAACTAGACCTAACAGACATGTACAGTACATTGCACACCAAATCATCAGGATATATGTTCTCAAGTGTTCATGGATGTTTCTCTAGGACAGACCATATATTGGGTCATAAAACAATCTCAAAATTTTAAAAGATTGAAATTATACAAAGCACTTTCTCTGATCATAATGAAATGAAACTGGAAATCAATAATAGGTGGAGAACAGGAAAATTCACAAATACATGGAAGTTAAGCAACACACTCTTAAACAATCAGTGGATCATAGAACAAAATGCAAGAGCAAACAGTAAATATCTCAAGATGAATGAAAATGTAGACACAACATATCAAAACTTATGAGATGGAGCAAAGGCAGTGCTGAGAGGAAAATTTATAGCCTTAAGAATGCTTGTATTAGAAAAAGAAGAAAGGGCTAAAATCAAAGACCTAACTGAACAACTGGAGGAACTCAGAAAAGAACAGCAAACTAATTGCAAAGCAAGCAGAAGGAAAGAAATAGCAAAGACTAATAAATAAATGAAATTGAGAGTAAAACAATACAGAGAGAGACACCTTCCTCCCTGGGAGGAGGGAGAGTATGGCTGAGGGTGAGGAGTGGTTTTTCATCCATGAGTTTGGCCAGCAGAGCTTGTTTTAATCTTGGGTCTGGACAGCCCAGAATCACCAGTTGGTGGAGTTTGAAAGAGAAACCTTTGTGGATAGTCCACCTGAAGAGTGCCATCTGCTGGCAGGCCCAGAAACTGCAAAAAGTAAAAAGGCTTTTTGCCTTCTCATATCCAGGCACTCTTGAATCTGGTCTGTGCCCCATTAGTGAGTCCCTGGCCCTGTTCTGAAAACTGAAACAGAGGAATCTTAAAGATTTAGAATAAGTTGAACCAAAAATCAAAGAAGAGCTGTGAAACAATACTACTAGTCAAGAGTGAGAAATTGACAGTCAGAGTAAATTCACCAACATAATCAGATGTCTAGACATCAGCAAAAAATTACAAGCCATACTAAGAAACAGGAAAAGGAACAGCCAAAGGAACACCTAAATATCCTGATGAGACACAGGATTTAAGATAACAAATCAATGATAATCACAAAGTAACAGAGCTTATGGGAATGAAGGATTCAATGGATGAGAATAAAAACACATTAAAGGTATATAACAACATGTGGGAATTGGTGGAGGACAGAATTAGTGATTTTGAGTACAAAGCATATGAATTTGAAAAGACAGGACAAATAGAAAGAGAAACGAATGGTTAAAATGGAACAGGGTTTCAGGGAATTGAATGACAATGTAAAACACACAAACATATACCTTATCGGTACAGAAAAGGGGCAGAAAGAATATTTGAGCAAATAATGACCAAAAACTTCTCAACCCTTATGAAAGACATAAATATTAATATCCAAAAAGGGCAACACACATCCAAATAATAAATCTGAATAGACCTACTCTGATTATACTATTCAGAATGTCAGATGTCAGAGATAGAGGAATCTGAAAGCAGCAAGAGAAAAGCAATGCATCACATACAAGGGAAGCTCAATAAGACTAAGAGCTAATGTCTCATTAGAAACCATGGAGGCGAGAAGGTAATGGTATGATATATTTAAGGTTCTGAAAGAGAAAAACTGCTAGCCAAGAATTCTTTATCTGGCAAGACTGTACTTCAAAAAGGAGGGTGACTATATTTTCAAAGTAACTTTTCTGTAAACTAAAACTTCTTTAAAAATAAAATTTTAAAAAGGAGGATGAGTTTAAAGTCTTCACAGACAAACAAGACTGACAGAGTTTGTTACCAAAAGAGTGGATTGACAAGAGATACTAACAGGAGTGCCACAGCCTGACAAGAAAATACAAAGGTGAGAGACTTGGAGAAGAGTGTAAAAATAAAGATTATTAGTAAGGGTAACTGTAAGTTTATAAAGGCAGACAATAGTAAAATGTGACAATGGGGAGGTGAAGGATGAAATGGATGAAGTAAGTATTGCTTTAACAGTAATAACATTGGACATTAATGGATTGAACTCCCCAATCAAATGACATAGACTGACAGAAAGGATTTTAAAAAAAACCCTGAGTCATCTATATGTTGTCTTCAAGAGACTCATCTTAGACACAAGGACACAATCAGGCTGAAAGAGAACAGTTGGAAAAAAAGCTATTCCACACAAATAGTAACTAAAAAAGATCTGAAGTAGTGATACTAATATCAGACAAAGTATTTTAAATGCAAAAGTGTTATAAGAGATGAAGAAAGTCACTATATATTAATAAAAGGAACAACTCACCAAGAAGAAATAACAACCATAAATATTTATGCACCTAACCTGAGGGCTCCAAAATACATGAGACACAAGCTGGCAAAACTGAAGGGAGAAATAGATGTCTGTACAATAATAGTTGGAGACTTCACTACACTACTCTCAGCATTAGATATAACATCTGGTCAGAGGATAAATAAGGAAACAGAGAGCTTGAATAATATAATAAATTAACTAGACCTAACAGACATTTATAGAGAATTACACACCAAAACAGCAGGATAAATATTCTTTTCAAGTGCTCATGTATCCTTCTACAGGATAGACCATATATTGGGTCAAAAGACAAGTCTCAGTATGTTTAAAAAGATTGAAATTATATAAGGCACTTTCTCTGATCATACTGGAAATAATAATGGATGGAAAAAAGGAAAATTCACAAATATATGGAGATTAAACAATACAATCTTAAATACACAGTATTTCAAAGAAGAAATTTCAAGAAAAATTGGTAAATATCTCAAGTTGAATGAAAACAAGAACACAACAATTCGAAACCTATGGGATACATTGAAGGCAGTGCTGAGAGGGAAATTTATAACTGTCAATGCTTACATTAAAAAAAAGAAAGAGCTAAAATCAAAGGCCTAACTGCACACCTGGAGGAATGAGAAAAAGAATAGCAGACTAATTCCAAAGCAAGCAGAAAAAAATATCAGAGATCAGAGCAGAAATAAATGAAATTGAGAACAAAAAACAATAGAGAATCAACAAAACCAAGCATTGGTTCTTCAAGAAAATCAACAAAATTGACAAACCCTTCCCTAGACTGACAAAGAAAAAAAGAGAGGAGATGCAAATAAAATCAGAAATGAAAGGAGGGACATTAACAATGACCACGCAAAAATAAAGGAGATCATAAAAGGATACTATGAACAACTGTATGCCAAACAATTAGACAATGTAGATGAGGTGGACAAATTCCTAGAAACACATGGACCACCTACACTGACCCTAGAAGAAATAGAAGACCTCAACAAACAAGCACAAGTAAACAGATCAAAACAGTCATCAAAACCTCACAAAGATAAAAATCCCAGGACCAGATGGTTTAACAGGTGAATTCTACCAATGATTCAAAGAAGATCTAATACCAATGTGCTCAATCTCTTCCAAAAAATTGAACAGGAGAGAATGCTACCAAACTCATTCTATGAAGGCACCATCACCCTAATACCAAAGCCAAACAAAGACACTATGAAAAAACAAAATTACAGACCAATTTATCTAATGAATATAGACACAAAAATTCTTGACAAAATGCTTGTAGACTGAATCCAAGCACATTAAAAGAATTACACACCACAATCAAGTCAGTTTTATCCCAGGTATGCAAGGGTGGTTCAACACAAGAAAATCAACTAGTTTAATTCACCACATTAATAAATTGAGAAGAAAAATCACATGATCATTTTGATTGACATAGAAAAGGTATTTGAAAAAATACAGCACCCTTTCTTGATAAAAACACTCCAAAAGATAGGAATAGAAGGGAAATTTCTTAACAGGGTAAAGGTACATATATGAAAAGCCCACAGCTAACATTGTACTCAACAGTGAAAGAATGAAAGCTTTCCTGCTGGGATTGGACACAAGGAAAGGATGTCCACTGTCATCACTGTTATTCAATACTGTGTTAGAAGTTCTAGCTAGAGCAATTAAGCAAGAAAAAGAAATAAAATGCACCCAAATAGGAAAGGAAGAAGGAAAACTTTCACAATTCACTGATGATATAATCCTATACCTAGAAAATCCCAAAAAAGTTTCAACAAAGTTACTAGAACTAATAGATGAGCTCAGCAAAGTGGCAGGATACGAGATTAAAATGGGGAGCAAATGTAGCTCAAGCAGTTGAGTGCCTGCTTCCCACATATGTGGTCCGGGGATCAATCCTAAAACACAAGCAAACAACAAACAGACAAACAAAACCAACTCGGGGAAGCTGATGTAACTCTGTGGTTGAGCACCAGCTTCCCACATACAAGGTCCCAGGTTCAATCCCCAGGCCCAGTACCTTAAAAGAAAAAAAGATTAATACACAAAAAATCAATAGCATTTCTCTACACTACTGATGAGCAATCTGAGGAGGAAGTCAGAAAAAATTCCATTTATTATAGTGACTAAAAGAATCAAATATTGAGGAATAAACTTAACTAAGGACATAAAGGACCTGTATTCAGAAAATTAAAAAACATTACTAAAAGAAACCAATGAAGACCTAAATAAAAGGAAGGACATTCATGTTCAAGGATTGGAAGACTAAATATCATTAAGATGTCAATTCTACCCAAACTAATGTACAGATTCAATGCAATCCCAATAAAAATTCTAGTAACTTTTTTTTTACAGAAATGGAAAAGTCAATTAACAAATTTATTTGGAAAGGGAGAGTTTTGGGAAGATTGGAGTAGGCAGGTAGGGCTCAACTCTTTGACAAAAACAATGGATAAAAGGCCAAAAGCTATCCAAGGGACCTGCTCTGGGGGTCAGCAGATGAGGACAGTGCTGCATACTCCCAGGAGGGCAAGGGACAGAAAGACAAAGAGCCCAAAACAACAATTGTGAGTTACTAATCCCCATTGGCGGCCAGGAAGGGCTCCCATCACCCACTCTCAAGACATTAAGCCTGGATAGAATCCTTGGCTCACTACAGCCAACTGAGAGGGGAACAGATGTCTTCCTCCCTGTCAGCTGTTACAAGGGAAGAGGGAGGTTGAGTCGGAAGTCTTCCCTTCAGTGACTTTGGCCAGCAGAGCCTGCTTTGAATCTCACCACTGGCCAGACCAGAAACATGGGAAAGCAGAGATTGAAAGAAACACCTCCATGGAAAAGTTTGCCAATCATTGCCATCTTTTGGCCAGCCAGGAAACTGCAAGGAGAAAACTGCTCATAGGTCTCTAGCCCCACCCCTGGAAGAAAATCACCCCATTAGTGAGTCACTGGCCTGACTTTGATAACTTAAGCTGCCAATTTTATTTTATTTTATTTTTAAGATTTATTTTATTTACTTATTTCTCTTCACCCCCTCGTTGTTTGCACTTGCTGTGTCTGTTTGTCTTGTTTCTTTAGGAGGCACCAGGAACCAAATCCGGGACCTCCAATGTGGGAGGGAGGCACCTAATCACTTAAGCCACCTCCATTCTCTGCTTTGTTGTATCTCTCTTTATGTTTTTCTTCTTGTGTCTCTTGTTGTGTCATCTTGTTGCATCAGCTTGCTATGCCTGCCCATCATGCCAGCTTTCTGTCTTTAGGCGGCACGGGGAACCAAACCGGGACCTCTCATGTGGTAGGTGGAAGCCCAATTGCTTGAATCACATCTGCTTCCCAAGATGGCAATTTTAAAGACTTAAAATAGGTTAATCAAACATCAAAGAAGAGCTGTGAGAAAGAAAAAAAAACCTAGGGAGAAATTGACCATCAGAGTAAATTCACAAACATATTCAAAGCATATCAGTAAAAAAATTACAAGCCTTACTAGGAAACAGAAAGCGATGGCCCAGCCAAAGGAACAAATCAAATATTCTAACAAGATACAGGATTTAAGACAACTAATCAATGATAATCACACAAATCTCCTAAATCAATTCAAGGAGTTGAAGGAAAATATGACTAAACATATAAAGGATATTAAGACTACACTGGGTGAGCATAAAGAACAATGTGAAAGCCTGCAAAGAAAAGTAACAGCACTTATAGGAATGAAAGACAAAATAGATGATATTAAAAATACATTAGAGGCATATAACAACAGATTTGAATTGCTTGAAGACAGAATTAATGATTTCAAAGACAGAACATCTGAACAGGAAAAGACAAGAGGACAGAAAGAGAAAAGAATGAAAAAAATGGAATATGGTCTCAGGGAATTGAATGACAATGCAAAACACACAAACATATGCATCATTGATGTCCCAGAAGAAGAGAATGAAAAAGGGGCAGAAAGAATATTGGAGGAAATAATGACTGAAAGCTTCCGAACCCTTAAGATATAAATATCAATATCCAAGAAGGACAACACAACCCAAACAGAATAAATCTGGATAGACCTATTCTGAGACATCTACTATTCATAATGTCAAATATGAGAGATAAAGAGAATTCTGAAAGCAACAAAAGAAAAGCAATGAATCCCATACAAGGCAACCTCAATAAGAGTAAATGATGACCTTTCATCAGAAACCATGGAGGTTTCTTAAAGATACTTAAAGAGAGAAACTGCAAGCCAAAGATTCTGTATCTGGTAAAACTGTCCTTTGAAAATGAGGGTAAGTTTAAAGTCTTCACAGACAAGCAAAAACTGAGAGATTATGTAACCAAAAGACCAGAATTACAAGAGATATTAAAAGGAGTGCTGCAGCCTGAAAGGAAAAAACAAGTGTGAGAGACTTGGAGAAGAGTGTAGAAATGAAGAGTATTAGTAAGGGTAACTAAAAGGGTAAAAAGATAGACAATAGTAAGATATGAAAACAGAAAACCAAAGGACAAAATGGACAAAGTAAGTAATGCCTTTACAGTATTAACATTGAATGTTAATGGTTTGAATTCCCCAATCAGACATAGACGGGTAGTACCGATTTTTTAAATTATGAGCCATCTCTATGCTGTCTGCAAGAGACTCACCTCAGGTGAAAGGACACAACCAGGTTCAAAGTGAAAGTCTGGGAAAAGATATTCCATGCAAACAGTAACCAAAAAAGACCTGGAGAACTGATACTAATATCAGACAAAATAGATTTTAAATGTAAAACTGTTATAAGAAATGAAGATGGTTATTATATATTAATAAAAGGGGCAATTCACCAAGAAGAAATAATAAATATTTATGCACCTAAGCTGGGTGCCTCAAAATACATGAGGCACACACTGGCAAAACTGAAGGGAGAAACAGACATATCAACAATGATAGTGGAGAGTTTAATACTCCACTCTCGTCAATAGATAGAACATCTAGACAAAAGATCATTAAGAAAACAGAGAAGTTGGATAATATGATAAAAGAACTAGACCTAACAGACACTTATAGAGGATTACACCCCCAAATAGCAGGATATATATTCTTTTCAAGCACTCACGGATCCCTCTCCAGGATAGACCATATGTTAGGCTACAAGACAGGTCTCAATAAATTTTAAAAGATTGAAATTATACAAAACACTTTCTCTGATCATAATGGAATGAAGCTAGAAATCAATAACAGGCAGAAAAAGAGAAAATACACAAATATATGGAGATTAAACAACATACTCTTAAAAAAATCAGTGGGTAAAAGAAGAAATTACCAGGGAAATAAGTAAATATTTTGAGATTAAAGAAAATGAGAACACAACATATCAAAAGCTATAGAAAATACAATAACAAGAAATAAAAAACTAAAAAAAAAATTTTTTTAAACCTATAGGACACCACAAAGGCAGTACAGAGAGGGAAATGTATAGCCTGAAGGCTTACATTAAAAAAGAAGCGCTCAAATTGAAGATCTAACTGCACACCTGGAGGAACTAAGAAAGAACAGCAAACTAATCCCAAACCAAGCCAAAGGAAAGAAATAATAAAGATCAACTAATATCAGATAAAATATATTTTAAGACAAAGTCTGTTACAGGGGACAAAAAAGGACATAATATGTTGGTAAAGGAGTCAATTCAACAGAAAGATATAACAATTAGAAATATATATGCACCTAATGGCAGAGCCCCAACATACATGAAGCAAATATTGACAGATTTGAGTGGGAGAAATGGACGGTTCTGCATTAATAGTAGGAGACTCCAATACACCACTTTTGATATGGATTATCTAGACAAAAGATCAATAAAGAAAGAGAAGACTTGAATAATACTCTAAGCCAACAATACCTAACAGACATCTATAGAACATGTCACCCAACAGCAGCAGAATATACATTCTTTAGTACATATGGATCATTTTCTAGGATAAACCATATCTTAGATCAGAAAACAAGTCTCAATAAATTCAAAAATATTGAAATCATACAATGGATCTTCTGTAACCACAATGGAATGAAGTTAGAAATTGATAACAGAGGGAGAAATGGAAAATTCACAAATATGTGGAAATTTTTAAATGTACTCTTAACCGATGGGTCAAATAAATCACAAGGGAGATAAGGAAATATCTTGAGGCAAATGAAAATGAAAACACAACATGCCAAAACTTATGGGATGCAGCAAAGTCAGTGTTGAGGGGAAATTTTATAACTCTAAATGTTTACATTAAAAAGAAAATCTCAAGTAAGAGAAAACTTCCCAACTGGAGGTTCTAGAAAAAGAAGAACAAACTAAATCCAGAGTGAACAGAAGGAAGGAAATACAGATTAGAGTGGGGATAAATGAAATAGAGAATTTAAAAACATAATATAGAGAAGCAACAAAACCAAAAGTTGATACTTTGAAAAGATCAATAAAATTGACAAACCTTCAGCCAGACTGACAAAGAAAGAAAAAAGAGAGAGAAAGGACACGAATAATTAAAACCAGAAATTTAAAGAGGGACATCATTAATGACTCCACAGAAATAAAAAGGTTTATAAGAGGATACTATTAACAACTGTAAGTCAACAAATTAGATAATTTAGATAAAATGGACAAATTCCTACAAGCACACAAATTACCTACACTGATTCAAGAAGAAATAGAAGATCTCAACAGACAAATAACAAGAGATTGAATAAGTAATAAAAAATCTCCCCAGGGAGCAGATGTGGTTCAAGCAATTGAGTGCCCACCTCTCACATGGGACGTACCGGGTTCAGTTCCTGGTACCTCCTAAAGAAAACAAACAACAAGCAGACAATGAGCAAAAACAATGAGCAGACAGCAACCAAGCAAAACAAAAAAAACCAAAAAAACAATGAGAAAACAACAAGCAAAGACAAACAAGCAAAGACAAACGAGAAGGGAGCGGATGTAGCCCAGCAGTTGAATGCCTGCCTCCTGCATGGGAGGTCCTGGGTTCTGTTCACAGTGCCTCCTAAAGAAGAAAAAAAAAAACTCCCCAAAAAGAAAAGCCCAGGACCAGATGGTTTCACTGATGAATTTTACACAACATTCCAAGAAGAATTAACACCAATGAATCCTACTCAAACTATTCCAAAAAACCAAGGAGTAGGGGACACTTCCTAATTCATTTTATGAGGCCCAAATCACCCTAATATTAAAGCCAGATAAAGAAAATTACAAACCAATATCCCTCATGAAAATACTAGCAAATGAAATTATGTACCATGAGCAAGTGAGATTTATCCCGGGAATGAAAGGGTGGTTAAACATAAGATAATCAAATAATGTAATGCACAACATTAAGAGAATGAAGGAGAAAAAAACACATGATCAACTCAATTGACACAGAAAAGGCATCTGACAAAATCCAGCACCACTTCTTGATTAAAAAAAAAAAAAAACATTTAGAAAAATAGGAATATAAGGTAACATCCTTAACATGAAAAATCCACAGTTAATATCATACTCTATAGTGAAAGACAAAAAGCTTTCCCTTTAAGATCAAGAACAAGACAAGGATGCTCACTGTCATGGCTGTTAGTCCACATTGTACTAGAAGTTCTAGATAAAGTAATTAGAAAAGAAAAAGAAATAAACGGCATCCAAATTGGAAGGAAGAAGTAAAGCTTTCCCTATTTGCAAATAACATGATCCTACATACAAAAACTCCTGAAAAATTCATGACAATGCTACTAGAGCTAATAAACAAATTCAGCAAAGATCAACACACAAAATTCAGTGGTGTGTCTATACACTAATAATGAATAATCTGAAGAGGAAATCAAGAAAAAAATCCAAATGCAATAGCAACTAAAAGAGTCAAATACCTAGCAAAAAATTAAACCAAGATTGAAAAGGAGTTGAATTTGGAAAACTGAAAAATATTGCTGAAAGAAATTAAAGAAGACCTAAATAAATTGTAGGACATTCTGTGGTCATGGATTGGAAGAATTAATATTGTAAAGATGCCAGTTCCACCCAAAGTGATTTACAGATTTGACACAATCCCAATCAAAATTCCAACAGCTTTCTTTGTAGAAATGGAAGTCAGTCATCAAATTCATATGGAAGGATAAGAGGCCTCGCAGAGCCAAACACATCTTGATAAAGAATGAAGTTAAAGGACTCACACTTCCTGATTTAAAAGTTATTACCAGGCTACAATTATCAAAACAGCATGGTACTGACACAAGGACAGACATATAGCCCAATGGAATTTAATTGAATATTCAGAGATAATCCCACCCATCTATGGCCAACTGACTTTTTACAAGGACACCAAGTCCAACAATGGTACTGGAAAAACTGGATATCCACATGCAAAAGAATGAAGTTGGACCCCTACCACACACTATATATAAAAATTAACTCAAAATGGCTCAAAATCCTGAATACAAGAAACAAAACTATAAAACCAGAAGCTTTGTAGAAGAAAACATATGGAAGCTTCTTCAGGACCTTGTATTAGGCAATGGTTTCTTAGATGCTACACCAAAAGCACAAGCAACAAAAGAATAGATAAATGGGACTTCATCAAAATTAAAACTTTTATCTAAAAAGTAAAATGACAACCTTCAGAATGGGAGAAATTATTTGGAAACTACAAATCCAACAAGAGTTTAATATCCAGATTATATAAAGAACTCCTACAACTCAACAACAAAAAGACAAACAAGACAATTTAAATATGGGCAAAAGACTTGAGTAGATATTTCTCTGAAGAAGATATACAAATGGCCAATAAGCACATGAAAAGACACTTAACATCTTAAGCAATTAGGGAAATGCAAATCGAAACCACAATACCATTTCACACTCACTAGAGTGGCTACCATTTCTTTAAAAATGGAAAATAAGTGCTGGAGAAGATGTGGAGAAATAGGAACACTCATTCACTGTTGGTTGGGGACGTAAAATGGTGCACCTCTGTGGAAAACAGTTTGGTGTCTCCTCAGAAAACTAAGTATAAAATTATCCTATGACCCAATAATCCCACTTCTATGTATATATCCAAAATATTTTAAAGCAGGCGCTTGATATTTGTACACTGATGTTCGCAGAGGCATTATTCACAATTGCCAAAAGATAGAAGGAACCCAAGTGTCCATAAACAAATGGATAAATGAAATGTGGTGCATAAATACAATGGAATATTATTTGTCCATAAAAAGGAAAGAAGTTCTGATACATGTTATGATATAGATGAACCTTGAAGACATCATGTTGATTGAAATAAGCAGACATGCAAAAAAAAAATCAAAAAAAGAAGTAAGCTGGACACAAAAGGACAAATATTGTATGCTCTCACTGATATTAAATAGTTAGAATATGCAAATTCATCAGGTCAGAAACTAGAATATTTCTTAGCAGGGACTGGGGTAGGGTATAGAATGGGGAGTTAATGTTTAATTGGTATAGAGTCTCTGTTTGGGATAATAGAAAAGATTTGCTAATGGATACTGGTAATGATAGCACAAAATTGTGACTGTAATTAACACCACTGAATCATATAGTTGAAAGTGATTAAAATGGGAAATTTTAGGTTGTATATATGTTACCAGGATAAAAAAACAGAAACCAAAAAAACCATGGAACTGGGTAATGCAAAGAGTGAACCCTCTTGTAAACTATGGGCTATAGGTAATAGTATAATTATAATAATATTCTTTAATCAATTGTAACAAAGTTTCCAATCTAATGCAAAACGTTAATAGGGAAAACTGTGGGGAGGGGAAGGTTATATGGGCACGCTGTACTTTCCGCATTTTTCTGTAAACCTACACTGCTCTAATAAAAAAGAATCAATGGAGGGCAGAGGCATTATATATTCAAAGTGCTATAAGAAAAAGACGTCAACCAAGAATTTTATATCCAGCAAAGCTATCTTTCAACAAATGAAGGAGCAATTAAGATATTCTCAGATAAACAAAAATTGGGAGAATTTGTCATTAGCAAATCTTCCCTACAGTAAATATTAAAGGGAGTATATTCAGGGTAAAATGAAAGGACACTAGATAACTGAAATTCATATGAAGAAATAAAGAGCATTGGCAAATGTAACTACACAGGTAAATAATAAAAAATAGCATAAATGTATTTTTTCTTTGTAACTCCTTTTTCTCCCATCTGATTTAAAAGACAATGCCAGGACCAGCTCGGCTGAACAGGACCTAAAGTAAGGGGGGCATGAGGCTAAAAGAAAGTTAAAGAAACAAAAGAGACAAAGAGACAGGAATAGCAGGGGTCAGGTGGACCATGAGGAGCATGTTGCAACCTCAGGCACCTGGACAGAATTCAGCTTTATTTTTATATGCACGATACAGATAATGGTTCAGCAATTTCGTACAAAAAGTTCCTGCCTGAGCACATTTTGGGCCCTTGAGCCCATTAGATAAAAGACAAGGGAGTACAAAACCTTTTACAGAAATTCTAACCTATACGGAATTCTGAGAATTCTCTGGCCTGTCCTAGTTTGCTACTTGTTAGCAGCTATGCTGGCTCACTTGCTGATCTGTGACCTTGTGGACTGTTGTTAACAGTTCCAGGGGCCCTACTTTGTAGGGGCTCCCAACAAGACAACTGCATTGCACAAAGCAGTAATTATCAATCTGTGTATTTCATTCTTTTTCATACTATTATAAATGGAACTGTTTTCTTAATTTCAATAATGTTCATTGCTAGTGTATAGAAATACAAATGATTTTTGCATATTAATCTTGCATCCTGCAACACTGCCAAACTCATTTACTAGTTCTAATAGGTTTTTTAAATCAGTTACTTAGGATTTTCTATGTAAAAGATAGCCATCTCCAAATATAGTTTTTCTACTTCCTTTCCAATCTGGTTGCCTTAATTCTTTTTTCTTCCCTGATTTCCCTAGCTAGAACTTCCAATACAACGTTAAATAGAATTGGTGAAAGCAGATAATCTTGCCTTGTTCCTTATCTTAGGAGGAAAGAATTCAGTGTTTCACCATTAACTATAATAATAGCTGTGGGTTTTCATAAAGGCCTTATATCAGGTTGAGGAAGTTTTCTTCTATTCCTAGTTTTGAGAATTTTTATCATGAAAAAATGTTAGATTTTTGTCAAATGATTTTTCTGTATTTATTGGTGGCATATGACTTTTGTCCATTATTCTAGTAATATGGTGTACATTAATTTGTTTCTACATGTTAAACCAATCTTGCAATCCTAGAGCAAATCCCACTTGATCATGGTGTATAATCCTCTTTACATGTTGCTGGATTAGGTTTCCTAGTAGTTTGTTGAGGAATTTTTCCATATACATTCATGAGGGTATTGGTCTGTAAGTTTTTCTTTTCTTGTTATGTCTTTGTCTGGTTTTGGTATCAGGGTAATTTTGGCCTCATAGAATGAGTTGGGAAATGTTCCCTTCCCTTTTATTTTTTTAAAGATTTTGTGAAGTACTGTTATTCTTTTATGATTGTATCATAGAAGTCACCATTGAAGCCACTGAAGCTTAGACATTTTTAGTGGGAAGTTTTTAAATTACTTGTTATAGACCTTTTCAAATTTTCTATTTCTCCTTGAGTCAGCTTTGGTAATTTGTGTCTTTCTAGGAATTTTTCTAGGAATTTTCCCATTTCATCTAAATTATATAATTTTTTGGCTTTTTTAAAAAAGCCGGGGAAAATGGCACTGAGGTGGGTAGGTAGAGTCTGACCCTCTCACAATGGAGAAGCAGAAAGAGGGCAGAGACCTGTCTGAAGGAGCTGCTTTGGATATATATAGAATGGGAAGTTGCTCTGAGTCATCTAGGAGGGTACTGGAAAGATAAAGAAGCCAAAGGAAAACCGTCTTGTATGGTTCCTCTTCTACCTTTTACTATTATTATTACTATTATTCTTTTTCTCTTCTTTTTTTTTTTTTTAAAGATTTATTTTTATTTATTTACTTATCCCCCCCTTGCTGCTTGTGCTTGCTGTGTCCATTCGCTTTTTCGTGTTTTTCTGTGTCTGCTTGTCTCCCTTTGTTGAGTCATCGTGATGCGTTGGCTCACCACACCATGGGGGCCAGCTTGCCTTCACCAGGAGGCCCTGGGA
>JAQZBX010035235.1:0-24695 GCA_029593785.1 Cabassous unicinctus
AAGATAAAAGCCTTAGATTCCTTTCCATATAAGATACTGTGGTGCTAAAGAATTTTTTTTTTTTTTAATTCCAGTCTTAATTCTATTAAGCTCTTTTTGTATCTCTTCCACCTCTATTTATATTTTGAATGCTTCTCAAGGGCCTCCTAATTCACCTTAATATGGTTTCTTATCATCTAATCTTTTATGTCATTTCATGGAATCTTCATTTTATAGATTTGATGTCAATAATATTTCAAAAATATTGTAGTAGTTTGGTATTATTTATGAATTCCAAAAATAGATATTGGATTATATTTGTAAATTGGCCTATTCCTTGGGCATATTAGATTATATTGGATTCAGAGGTTTCACTTTTACTTGATTAAATAATGATTAAGGCCACATCATTATCATTAATCAAATAATGATTGGGCCACATCAGTAAGACATTGAGTCCCCACCCCCTTGTGGGTGGGGACTCACAGAAAAACCACACCACAGAGAAAGGAGGTTGGAGTTTTTGGGTGATAAAGCCCCAGGAAGTAAACACACAGAAAAGCAGATACGTGAGGAAAGAGAGAAGGCTCCATTAGACACGAGAGGCCCCAGGAAGACAGATGAGCCATTCACCTGATACTTTACAGCTGGCCTTGGGGAGAGAGCAGAGCAGCTGAGCCCCGAGGGAAGTGAACGCCTGGAGAGAGACAAGACTTATCTCAGCCTACAGCTGATGTTGGAAGAAGGTGGGACCATGGAGCCTTAACAGGAAGAGGAAGCCTGAACACTTGCAGATGTCAGCAGCCATCTTGCTCCAACACGTGGCAACAGACTCTGGGTAAGAAAGTACCTCTTATGGTCCCTTGAGTTGGACTCTTTATGGCCTGGTAACTGTAAGCTTCTACCCCAAATAAATACCCTTTATAAAACGAACAGAGTTCTGGTATTTTGCATGAGCACCCCTTTGGCTGATTAATACAAATATTCTCCTATTTCTCAGGAAAAATACTTTTAACAGTGTCTTCTTCGTCTATTTTTTAGGCTCTGTATTCCCATCTTCCCTGTGTATGAGCAGGTGTATGTTTGTGTAAATTTATTAAACTTCAGGAAACTTACTCAAGCCATAATACTGGATTCTCAGAGAGTATGTATTTTTCCTGGATTTACTTCATTTTATATTTATAATATATTAAATATTGAGATCTTATCTTCATGTTTTGAGAAGGAATTACATTTGGATATGATATAATTCTCCTCTCAGATATTAAATTTACTGTTCCCAATAATAAACTTAACAATATGGTTCTCAGCCTGGGGAATTAAAGAACAAAACTTGCAGGACCATATTACCACTTTGTCATTGTCTTTTTTTCTAGTTAATATACAAACTCTAACTTGGGGCATATCCTTTGCAATCAGGCTACATTTCTAAATCTGATATTTATCACCGCGGAGAAGGCGCCTACAAAATGTTGTAATAGATTGATGAAGGTGGATTAAACCCTTCCATAATTTTAACACTGTTGGCTATTTCTCTCTGTTATTAATAAACCTTTCTGATTCCCATCAGATGACTTTGGACTCCAGTACTACTCATTTCATCAACTCAACTCGTGCTGATTTGGTCACTGCATCCTTTAGTCTTAGTGTGCAGCTGACTTAATACCACTGCTCCAGGGTACAAAAAGCATTTGCAGAACATTTGGCTAGACCACATAATCTAATTAATAAGGGCACTTTGCCTTTATAATGCAGTATTTTACCATTAAACTATCCCCAGAGGCAAAACATAACCCATTTCTAGGGTAATAGTGAGAAAAGAGATAAGATAAAAAGGTAAACCTGTACTAGGTCAAATTAAAGGATGTTAAATGCACATGAACTTAGCCACTAATCTTTGTTAAATTTTTACAGTGTCCCAAAGTTTCGGTATGTTCTGTTCTCATTTTCATTCATCTGCTGAATTCTCTTGCAATTTCTTCTTTGACCCATTGATTATTTAAGATTGTGTTGTTTAATCTCCATATATTTACGAATTTTCCCTTTTTCTGTCCATTATAGATTTTTTGCTTCATTCTGTTTTGATCAGAGAAAGTGTTTTGTATAGTTCCAAGCTTTTTATATTTATTGAGACTTTTCTTATGACCCAGCATGTGGTCTGTCTTGGAGAAGGATTCATGAGCACTTGAAAAGAATGTATATCCTGCTGTTTTGAGGTGCAATGCTCTATAGATATCCGTTAGGTCTAGTTCATTTATCATATTATTCAAGCTTTCTGTTTATTTATCCTCTGTCCAGATGTTCTATCCAATACTGGGAATGGTATATTGAAGTCTCCAACTATTACGGTAGAGCCATCTATTTCTAATTTCAGCTTTGTCAGTGTGCCTCATGTATCTTGGGGAACTGAGGTTAGGTGGATAAATATTTAGTTTAATTATTTCTTCTTGCTTAGTTGCCACTTTTATTAATATATAATGAACGTCTTCATCCCCTTATAACAGTTTTACATTTAAAATCTATTTTTTCCAATATTAGTATTGCTATTCCAGCTCTTTTTTTGGTTACATTTTATGGGGAATATCTTTTTCCAGCCTTTCACTTTTAAACTGGTTGTGTCCTTATATCTAAGGTGAGACTCTTGTAGACAAAACATAAATGGGTCATTTTTTAAATCCATTCTATCAGTCTATGTCTTTTGACTGGGGAGTTCAAGCCATTAACATTCAATGTTGTTACTGCAAAGGCATTACTTATTTCATCCATTTTGACCTTTGGCTTTCTGTTGTCATACCATAATACTGTCTATCATTTTACCCTTTAATTTACACTTTCTAATAATCTTCATTTCTACACTCTTCTCCAAGTCTCTCACCCTTGTTTTTTCCTTTCAGGCTGCAGCATTCCCTTTAGTATCTCTTGTAATTCTAGTCTTTGGTAACATATTCTATTACTTTTTATTTGTCTGTGAAGACTTTGAACTCCCCTTCATTTCTGAAGGACAGCTTTACCGGATATAGAATTCTTGGCTGGCAGATTTTCTCTTTCAGAACCTTAATTACATCATACCACTTTCTTCCCTCCTCCATGGTTTCTGATGAGAGATCAGCACTTATCAAGTTTCCCTTGTATGTGATGCTTTGCTTTTCTCTTGCTGCTTTCAGAATCCTCTCTTTATCTCTGATATTTGTCATTCTGAATAGTAGGTGTCTCCGGGTATTTCTATTCAGGTTTATTCTGTTTGGGGTGCATTGTTTTTCTTAGATATTGATATTTATGTCTTTCATAAGGGTTGGGAAGTTTACAGCCATTATTTCCTCAAATATTCTTTCTGCCCCTTTTCCATTTCCCAGTCCTTCCAAGAAAGCAATAATTCATATGTTCTTGCATTTCATGTTGTCATTCAATTCTGAAACCCTGTTCCTTTTTTCCATTCTCTTTTCTTTCTGTTCTCCTGTCTTTTCCAGTTCAGATGTTCTGTCTTCGAAATCACTAATTCTGTGTTCAAGCAATTCAAATCTGCTCTTATGTGCCTCTAATGTATCTTTAATCTCATCCATTGTGTCTTTCATTCCTAAAAGGTCTATTACTTTTCTTTGCAGACTTTCAAATTATTCTTTATGCTCACTCAGTGTCTTCTTAATATCCTTTATCTCTTTAGTCATATTTTCCTTCAATTCTTTAGTTTGATTTAGGAGAGTTGTGTGATTATCATTGATTGTCTTAAATCTTGTATCTCTTCAGGATATTTCATTTGTTCCTTTGGCTGGGCCATCTGGCATCTGAATATGTTTGTGAATTTCCTCTAATGGCCAATTTCTCTCTCTTGCCTATTTTTTCCCAGCTCTTCTTTTATTTGGTTCAACTTATTCTAAGTCTTTAAAATTGCCCATCTTAAGTCATCAAAATCGTGCCGGGGACTCACTAATAAGACACAGATTTTCTCCCTGAAGTTAGAGAATAGAGAGACCAAAGTACAGTTTTTGTCTATGCAATTTCCAGACTTGCCAGCAGATGGCACGCTCATTGGCGCACTTTTCCATGGAAGTGTATCTCTCTCAGTTTTCCTTTGTTTTGGTCTAGCTGGAGCCCAGATTCAAAGGGGGTTCTGCAGGACTTATTCACTGAAGAAAAGCCCCTGGACCTCCTCTCCTTTTCCCTTGTAGCAGCTGACAGGGAGGAATATTTCTGCTCCCCTCTCAGTCAGCTGCAGTGAGTTAAGGGTTTTACCCCAGCTTAATATCTTACGGATTGGGAGGGCTGCTTTTCCTAGAGGCCAGGAGGTTTAGTAACTCACTCTGCTGTTCTGGGTTCTTTGTCTCTCTGCATCTCTCTTTTTTCTCTTATTCATTCTTTTTTTATTTACTCAACATATCACCAGCAAGGAATATAATATATGGAACATCATAATGCTGAATTGCTTTACCTCCAGTGATGCCACTGACTGTTCAAAGATGCCTACTGCAAACTAGAAATGTTATTTCTCCTCTTAGCTTCTGAATTAATACATTTTATTGAAAATTTGTTTCATATACTTATCAAAATTTTTGTTAGTTACAGTGATCATTGTTTATCTATTTCTGTAGTATGTCTCTAGAGAGGTTTCTTTTGTAAATATAATGATAAATTCTGCTTGTGGGATGATTAGAATTGAAACATCCTGAAATGTCAGTGTCAAACATATCAAAGATGTGGGAAACAAACACAGTTAGATCCTAAACATCCAATATAATTTAAATGCCAACACTGGAAATCAATTTATAAACTGCAGAATTTAAATAACAAATGATTTTGGACAAACATCTTCTCACCTAGAAATTAGGCATTTTGTCAGAATCATAAAGTTATGGCCAAAGCTTAGACTCAGTTATGTGCTTTTGGTCTTCTGGCCCAGCAATCTTTGCTTCTTCCCCAATAATCCTAGGATGATCTACAAATACTTGCGTAATAATAACTTTGAATAAAAATCTCTGCAAAATATTTTGACAGTCCACATATTCATGAGTGTTGCTATTAAAGAGGGTGCTTCTGCTGAATTAGAAATAGGCACCCTCTCTATGGAGATGAATTATAAAAAGGTATAGTTTTTACAGGGTTAATGCAACTTTGCACCAAGGAACATGTTGGGAGGAACTCCTGCTGACTTTCAGCCCCCACCTGCTCGCTTGGCTGAGGGCCCTTGTACAGGGTACAATTTGCACAACCTTCCACTATGGGCCTGCAAACAATTCTGTTACATTTACTTTCTTCTAAAGCAGTGAGAATAAAAGCTTAATCATATAAAGAAGTGCAGTTATAGGTTATTTTTACCATCATTGTATTTGTAACTTGTCAAGCATCCTGTTTTCTTTAAAACTTGATCCAAGTATAATATCTTTTAAATTTTGTGCATTTGGATTAATGGTCAGTTCCATAAGATGCTGACAATAAAAAAATTGAAAACTTGTATTTACAACCATTTTTACAAAACAAGTGTGCTGTCATTATGTACTTTTATAAATTATCATAGAAAAAGTTGCATAATCTCAAACATCATGCATGAGCAAAATTTAAGGGTTAAATTTTTCACTATTTCAAAAGCAACTTATTTTTCTATTGCAAATGCCAGGATATGAATATAATCTTTTAAACCACCAAAATGACAGAATCTATTCTATTGTTCCCAATATCAATAATTTCCTAATCAAAAATTCCTCCAAGCAATTTGGGTTTTTCAAGTCTTGCAACACTATCAAAGAAGAAAATATAATTCCAATGTGTATAACATGATGTCATAAGATATAAGTCAGACAACCTAGATGCAAATCCTTGCTTGACAGCTTACAAGGTGTATAATCTTGGACAACACAACAATTTGCCTAAAATATAGGGGGTTTGTGGACTACATAAAATACAGAAATGGATTCCATCAGTCGAAATCCCTTCTAAAAATATTTAATTTTCCCTTTGATTTTTCTCTGCAAGAGACTTTTATTTTTAGGTCTCACCAGAATCTCTCACTTTGCCTAAAGGAAAAAAATATACAGATAAAACAGAAATTCTCAAGCTTTTAAAAAAGTTTGCATCCATCAAGATTCCTTTAAACCTTTAAATTTTCATCTGTAAGATGGGTTAAAAATCATGCCCATCTCATAGGATTATGGCTACCAAATTATCTATAAATGTTGCGTTCTTAGAACTGTATCTGTCCCTAAATACTGAGCACACAATAAATAATAGTTACCACTATTAACATCCTTGTATTTTACAGAAATGCTGAAAACTTGTAACACTTGACAGGATTTTTGTTCATATGGTAATACAAATCAAGATAGTAATTAAATTTAAAATCTATGAAAACACATCTGAGCATTATACAATAGTAAAGAGAATGGTCATAGTTTATGATTTGTTCTTAGAAATTTGAATAAATGTAAAAAGCAGAATAAGTGATATAAATATACTTGACTTGCAGAGGGGAAATACAGTCAAAGAAGGAAAAAACAAAAGTGAATGATAATAAGGGGGCATCTGGAAGAAGAAAAATATTATGCTATTATTATTAGATTCCTCTTAAAAATATCAGGTTTATGCACTGCCTTCTCAGGGCCTACACACTTTGCGTGTTAAGAGGAGGAGTTGTTTGAGTTGTTAGTACTGAAGTAATTATAACAAGAGTGTAAGTTTCTGTAGGTGGGAGACGACTTATTCTAAGGAGATACTTTTTCTTAGTCTTAAAATAAAATTTTGTTGAATTTAGAGATTTAGGCAAATCTCTAAAAAAGATTTTCACTTCAATGTGAAGCGTAGAATTAACAGAAGAACAGTGCATTTCCCATGTGCACAGTGGAGAACTCTTTCTGTTACTTAGGGTACAGTTGATAAGAGAAGTATATCGGGGGCCCAACTTATCCTGTGGAGAATTTACTAGTCAGGCCTTGCACCTCTTGCAGAATTCTGAACTTCAGCATTTGCTTTCAGTCATTAACTTGCCTAATATCTTCATTATGAGAAAATATTAATAAGAACCTCCAGACCTTTTCATTTAAAGTTTCAAAAACTATATATATAACTTTCATAAAAAGAATATAAAATAAATTTCTTCATTGTAAATAAGTACACCTAACTTCTTTTTAAACAGGTGGTTCTACAATGTGATTATGATGTGTAGTTGCTCAATGCTGCTGCACCATTTTAATTGTGTGGGAGTGCTTCATTGGTTGTATTACCCAGGTAAAGAACTGTAGCACCATAATTTGAAAAGTTCTTATCAGTTTCTCATCAGAACTGGAGACGTCTATACCAGTAGCTAATATCAAGATTCTGTGTAAAAGCATCATTTCAAAAACACATCCAACTATTATATTGTGTTAATAAATAATATTATCCATTGAAATTTATCAAATGCCAAGGTTATTTAGGAATGTCTGACAATTATGTTTTACAAACTTTCAGACTGACTTTGAGGTGTTAGAGGATAAAGTCATCAGGTGTTATTTGCTAGGTAACTCCAATCTCAAAAGAAACCAGTTATACAATTTTCTTATTCAAAACTGGTTCCACTGGAATGTAAAACTAGGCTGCCATGAGCCCTAGAATAAAATTTGACATATATTAAGAGTTCAATAAGTATTGGTAGAATTAATGAATGAAAATGGGCTCCATATTCCAGGGCACTTTATTCAGAAAAGAATTCCTTCTCAGAATGCACATACTCAAATGTCCTTATTTCCCCTATTCATGGCCATGGAGTACAGCTTTTCTCTTACTCTGCTATCATGTTAATCAATTGAAGCACTCTTATAAAACCAGATGCCATTCTAAGAATTTTACATATATAAACTCACTTTATCACCACTGTAAACTTATAAGGTAGATGTTTTACTTATCCCTGTTGAAACAAATGAAGGACAAGGAGTCAGACTCTGATTTCAGAACAGAGTTTGCTTCATGGCTGTGTGGCTTGTGCAACCTCAAGAGGCCCTACCTCTTATTG
Source organism: Cabassous unicinctus (assembly GCA_029593785.1). NCBI lineage: Eukaryota > Metazoa > Chordata > Mammalia > Cingulata > Chlamyphoridae > Cabassous > Cabassous unicinctus. Next base: position 7,955 of record JAQZBX010035235.1, read on the forward strand.
ATGACACTAAGTTAAATCTTGCCCTTTGTAAAAAAAAGTTGAAAAAGTTAGCTATTCATCCTGGCTTCACTGCAGACATTTTACCCTGCTCTAACCTACCGGATCATGGGCTGAGATAAGTAAACTTTAGTTCTTACAAACTAATAAAACAAGCCTACAATGTGGGAAGATTAGGTTCTGCTCTTAATAACCCACTTAGTTAAATTATTAATCTATCGTTTTATTTGACTGTCCCAAATATTAGTTCATAGTAACTTAAACAATAGGTTTAAAAAAAAGCCAGAATTTGAGAATTCAGGGAATATGACTTCCAGGCAATATTGTATTCCATATAATGGAAGCTCAAAGATGTCATACCATGGGAAAGATGGTGGCTTTAAAGTGTTAAGTCACTGAGCAACTTATTCTTACATTTCAGACCATTTCATATCTTCAGAGAGATGTAGGAGGTGATATAGGCAATAATAAGCCACAATTCACACACACAAAGTGTCTAATAAGAGACTTATCCAAAATGAAGAAGAAAGGTCCAGGAATAATTCTCTAGTTTGCATGAGCAGAAAAGCTCATTAACTGAATAACAGTGGAGAAAATAGGTCATATTTGACTAGAACCTTTTTCAACTATCTGTGCTGTCAACTAGAACTTGCAGTGTTGTACAAACTCAGGGACATCAATCACCTTGTACAGGGTTGTGCTTCCAGAGTTGTCCCTGACATTGGATACAAGAGAATGGGGATCCCTGGGACCAAGTGCACTTATTGTTAAAGGTAACCAAAAGGGCATGACTGGGCTGTCAACTTTGGGGATCCCAGAGCCCTAATTTTGCTCTAGTGACCACAGTTCCTGTAAGCAGTCTCCATGGCAGGTTTTAACACTGAAAACTGCCCTAGACACTGCAGGATTAGGGCAAGGGTTGTATTAGTTTCCTATTGCTGCTGTAATATTATCATTCATTTCTGGAGAACAGAAGTCATGGGTTAGCAGGGCTGCCTTCCTTCTGGAAATTCTACCTCTCTACATCTCATGTACACTCATATACCACAAGTTTTATCAGTTGAGACTGTTTGGAAAACTATTTAAATCTATAACCTCTAGAGATAAAAAAAATATAAGAAATATTGTGAATCTTCTTTCTTTTTTGCCAAGTAGAAAAGATGGGTTATGGAACTCTTAGAACTTAGGAATTTTAATATTTGATCATATATAACACTAAAATAAGCTAATGAGAGATAAAGAGATTTTTTGTTTTGTTTTGTATTTAAATAGCACTGGAACTCATTTCTAGAGTCCCTAAGACCACAGAGTGGAAAAAGCAATCATTGGAGCAGTTCGATATATGTTTGAAATCTGACTGCTCCTCTAATTCTCACTTTTCTTATTGCAATATAGAAATACTATCATATTGCCATATGAAGATTAAGGTGAGATTCCATATGTAGGCACATAATACTCATTATTTCTTTCTTTTTTTTTTTTCTATCTGGTTGCATCATCATCTTTTTGGTGCATCGCTACACTGCATAAGCCTCTCCACACTGTGGGGTCCTGTGCCTCACCTCTCTGCGCAGGTATGGGATGCCTTTTTTCTCCTTTTTTTTTTTACCATGAGGTCCCGGGGATTGAACCTGGGTCTCCATATGGTAAACGAGAGCTCAATTGTTTGAGCCATAGCCGCTTCCCTCAATATTTCTAATGGAAACCATAGCTATGTCACCAAAATACATGTAGTTTATCAGAAAAAAATTTTTTTAAAAGATTTCAAATTTAAAAACACTAACAAAGTATCAGATCTTATGGGAATGAAAGACATGATAAATGAGCCTAAAAATACATTAGAGGCACATGAGAACCAATTTGAATTGCTTGAAGACAGAATTAATGATTTCAAAGACAGATCATCTGAACGGGAAAAGACAGGAGAAAAGAAAGGGAAGAGAATGGAAAAAATGGAACAGAGTCTCAGGGAATTGAATGACAATGTGAAACACACAAACATTTGTATTATTGGTGTCCCACAAGAAGAGAATGGAAAAGGGGCAGAAAGAATATTTGAGGAAATAATGACTGTAAACTTCCTAACCTTATGAAGGATATAAATATTAACATCCAAGAAAGACAACGCACCCCAAACAGAATAAATCCGAATATACGTACCCTGAGACACCCTCTATTCAGAATGACAAATATCAGAGATAAAGAGAGGATTCTAAAGCAGCAAGAGAAAATCAAAGCATCACATAAAAGGGTACCTCAATAAGATTAAGTGCTAACTCTCATCAGAAACCATGCAGGAGAGAAGAAAGTGGCATGATGTATTTAAGAAACTTAAAGAGAAAAACTGCCAGCCAAGAATTCTGTATCTGGCAAAGCTATCCTTCAAAAATGATGGTAAGTTCAAAGTCTTCACAGACAAACAAAAACTGATAGAATATGTTATCAAAACACCAGATTTGCAAGAGATACTAAAGAGGATGCTGCAGCCTGAAAGGGAAATCAAGGGTGAAAGATTTGGAGAAGAGTTCAGAAATGAAGACTATTAGGAAGTGTAAACTAAAAGGTAAGAAGATAGACAATAGAAAGATATGACAACAGAGAGCCAAAGGACAAAATGGATGAAGGATGAAGTAACTAATGCCTTTACAGTAATAACTCTGAATGTTAATGGATTGAATTATCCAATCAAAAGACATAGACTGATGGAACGGATTAAAAAAATATGAGCTGTCTATATGTTGTCTACAAGAGACACACCTCAGACGTAAGGATACAACCCAGTTAAAGGTGAAAGGTTGGAAAAAGATATTCCGTGCAAATAGTAACCAAAAAAAAAGTAAACCAGATAAATGTAAAATAACACTATAGTATATGAACCATAATTACTCAGTACAACTGGCAAATTGTTCCTGTGATCTGTATTCTTTAATTTTTTTCATGCAAAACAAACACTTGCTTTTAATTGAAAAGAAAAAAAAAAAACACTAACAAATTAGTGAATTGTTACAATTCTTCATAGTTCTGGAAATTCAATGGATTCAATGTTATGGCATAGGAGAGGGATTTCTTGGCACAAATTGCTACTTAAGGTGCATCCAATTTCTTTTTCTCCACCTCTTTTTCTACTGTTAGTTCCATTTATTTAGTTATTGCTGTGCACATATGTGTGTGTGTGTGTATATATATATATATATATATATAACCTCATTGAATCACTATGTATATTATCTCATTGAATTCTCACAGCACTATGTAGGAACTATTATCATTCCCATATGGGATGCAAGGAAACCAGTTTCATTTGATTTTTCTTACTCAATGTCATAGAATTAATAAGTGGTTTTGTTAATAAATTGTATAATCCTTTTCACTCATTGATAGATATCTTTTGATGCTTTATTTTAAAAATTTATATTTAGTTTCCTAAATGAAAGTTATCTATTATTTTATTTCTTTATACTTTCTTTATTAGGTGCCTGGCATAAATTTGGCTTCATAGAATGAATCGGGGTTTATTCTATTTTCTATTGTAGCATGGAATAGTTTGATAAATATTAGAATTACAGATTTGTTATTTACAGTTAGCCAAAAGTTATCTGTGAACCCATTTGGTTTTGGTCCCTTTTACAACAGCAAATCTTTTAAATTATTTTCCAACTTATTCTGTAGTAATTGGTCTATTCAAATTTTTCACTCTTCTTAAGTCAGCTTTGGAAATTTTTATTTTTTCTGGTAAATGTCCTTTAAGTAATTTTAAAAATTTGTTAGCCTTTAAGAGCACAAAGTATTCTCCTACAATTATTTCCATCTCTCTTGAATATGTCCTTTCCTTTACTTTATTATTCTAGGTTTATTTTTCTTTCTATTAATCATATTTACATAAAATGTTACTATCGTTTTTGTCATTTCAAGGTAACAATTTGTTGTATTTGTTTTTAACTTAGTTAATTATAGTTTATCATTATTAAATCTTTCTCTCTAGTTTCTCCTGGATTATTTTGTTACTTTACTTTACTATGGTTTCTGAGTTCATCTGATTTCCTTATTCTCACTTATTAATGAAGGCATTTAAGAATATAAATATTCCTGAGTACAGCTTCCTGTAGGTTTTAGTATGAGGTAATATCTTTTTCAATGCTTTAAATAGTTCGTAGTTTTGGTGATATTTTCCTGTTTGATTCAAGTGCACTTGTTCATTTCTAAGTAATTATAGTTAAAGATGATTTTTTTAAGTTTTTAATTCTAGTTTTATTGGACTATTATGAGATACTAGAATCTGTAAAATCTAGTTTTTTGGAATTTGTAAAGATTGTTTTACATGTATCAATATTACATTTTCAAAATAAAAAAATATAGTACATGAAATGGTAAAAGTGCTCTAGAAAATTAAGCTAAACAGGATGAAGAAACAGGTTGCTATTTCATACTAAATATTCCAAAAAGTTTTCACTAATAAGGTGATATTAAGTAGTGATCTGAAAGAAGTGAGGGGGCAACCATGTAGAAGTTTAAGGGAAAAGCTTTCTAAAAACAACATAGAAAGAGGACACGGCCCAGAAGCAGGAGTGTGCTTGGCTTGTTCGAGTAACAGCAGGAAGGTCAATGTGGCTGGAATAGAGGAAGGGAGAAAAAAGTTGGTGAGGAGTGAAATCAGAGTGACAGCTAGATCATATGGGCCACTGTAAATATTTGGCTTTTATTCTGAGTGAGTTGAGAAGTCATTAAAACATTTTCAAAGAAGTAACATGATCTGATTTGTTTTTAAAAGGACTTATATTGCTGCTTTTTACATAAACTATAAGAGGGCAAGCATGGAACATGGGAGACCATTTAGGAGTACATTGCAATAAGCCAGACAAGAGGTCACAATGCTCTGAATCAGTATATTGGAGGCTGGTAGTGAAAAGTGGTTGGAGTCTATTATGCAATTTGGCCAACAGAGTTTGCTGACAGATTGGATATTGCATATGGAAGAAAGAGAAGGTCAAGGGTAACATCAAATTTTTTAGTCTTAGCAATGGGAAGAATAGAGTTACCATTTTTTAGGTAAGAATATTGCAGGATTAGCGATGAGAGCAGAAGAAATACCAGTAGTTTTATTTTATGACTATTAAGATTGAAATGCTGTCCATGTGTTCAAGTCGATGTTGAGAGATAATGGTCCATGGGTCTTCCATGTTTCAGCATGTCTAGGAAACAACAACCAAATTGTTCTGGACTATCTTTTTAAAAAATGTTTATATAAGAGAACAGTCATGGAAAATAGAGATGTTCCTCTCTCTAGAGCAGATTTATTTACATCCTGTAATAATACAGATAATGTCTCTCTCCAGGGGAGAAGACGGGCAAATTTGCCAGCAATCCCTTCTATAATATCAGAGCTTCCTAATATCAATGTTCCCCACTTTATGTGTGGAAAACAACTGACTTTCATTTTGTCACCCTGTGGGAATTAGAGCCAGGGGAGCTGGTTCAAGATATTACGCAGGTTATTATTGCTGTATGTAATAAACTATCTTTTGTCTCTGACCCAGAAAGCTCATTGTTTTTGCTAGTATCTCTAAAACTCTTCCTAAAAGTTGAGAAGGCAAGAAGATATGAGTCTGGAGTTCAAGAAACAGACCTAGGCTAGAGATAAATATTTAATAGTCATCAGCATCTAGATAGTATTTTTTAAAGTAAACTCTATTTTAATTTCAAAAAATAAAATAGCAGACACAAGGCAGCTTAATAAATTATGGAAGAATTACTCTAAAAAAATTCTGTTCAGGCACATTTATTTCATTTAATCCTAAAAACAAACTCAATTGTTTCTCCGGTGTTCAGAAAGATACATAAATGAGCACAGACTGGTTAAATGACATGATCAAGTTCTCCTTGTTAATGCAGAAAATGAATAAAAATGCTTAATCATTTTCATGTCTCATAAAACTAAACCCCATATTCTTTTTTTTACCTTTAGCATTCATATAGTTCCTTCTTTGCCTTTTCTACAAAAATATTTCTGTTAACTGTAGTCTATAAGTTACATTAGTTGTGTTTTCCCATGTATCACCATATTTTTAAACCTTGTAGTAGAACATTCTTGTATTTATACTATTAACCACAATCCTCATCTACCACCAACATCATGTTATACGGTCCCTAGATTATCCTCTAGATGTCTTTTAATAACATGAAATTCCCTAGACTACCCCTTTCAGCCACAAACACATTTATAAACCAGCAATGTTTGCTATACCCATTATATGTATTACCATCAATTCTATCCATTACCACATATTTACAGTCAACCTTATTAAACATTCTACATACATAGATAGTGTTAACAATGATAAAACGTGATAAGATCTCCTAGGAATTGAGTGTCGATAGAGTAGACTAAAAAGTTTGGAGGATTGAGCTTCAGAGTACTCCAATGTTTAGTTAGAGGTAACATGTATCAAAGCATGTTTGTGTTTTGAAGTTAATTATAAAATTGGGGAAATCATAATGCAGGAGAAATGGAAAAAATATCTGTAGTAGTATCCACAAGTGACTTTAAATTCACAGGTTATAGAAAGGGAGCCTTCAGTGAAACATGAAGACTGGCAGTCTTCCTCCAGCTGTACTCTCTCAAACTTATGGATAGGCAGTACTCATTGCACCCATTTCACTTCTTTTTGGCTTTATAATCTAGGAGATGGCAAACATAGACTTGGATAATGGTTGTTCCAGATGTTCATGCACTTCTGAGAACCCCTCTCTTTCTAAGATTTGCTCTACCCTTCTGCTATGTTCTGGAATGTAAGTGAAGAAAATGCTTATTGCTTCTTTTATGTTCTCTTATTCAATAATGGATATTAACCTTTTATGTTCTGATTTACCTCTTCTTTCTCTGTATTTCAAACATGAGTCCATAAAAGTGTTGAAGTGGGAAAAACTGTTCAATAAACACCAAGATGTATTCAGAATGATTCCTTCCCTTAGGAAATCTCTTCTCCCAGGAGATTTTTGTTTGTTTTGTTTTTTTTGTTTTTTTTTTTATTCTTCATGCAACATCAGGCATTGCTACAAGTGTTTCTTTCATTTAATCCCCTTGAGTTTTTTTAGTAGAAAGTACCATTTTCATTGTGATTAAATATCTGTAATATATTGCACTACCAACCTATGAACCTACTTCCTTATTTTGATACAGGGTTACCAAAATTTATAAGCTATGTCCTCAAAATTCTCAAGTTAAAATTTAACAATACTAAGCCAGACTTAGTAGAAAATGTAGTTGCTTTATCCAGCAATTATTTACAATTAAAACTCATAGATTCAAAGCTAACCATTAATTCAATGCATACTAATATGTAAAATGAGGTATGTCAAGTTTAGAATGTGAGGGAAAAAGACAAATGCAGAAGATCATACAAAGAGATTCTAAATAAATTATAAATTGAAATGGGAGTTGCTTTTGATGAGGCATACTGCCAAGTTCTATCCTGTGATCTATGAAGTCATCACTCGTGATTTTCAGTTAGTTAGTCATACCTATTCATTGTTTCCTACATCCAATTCACTCTCTAAACCCTAATTTACTCCCACTGCTATCCACTCCTACTACTCTATTCATTTCCAAGCTGTTCTACAGGACACTTAAGTTGGCCTTGTCCCAAAAAAAAGTCTTTTCTTCTACCAAGGGAAGAAAATCTTGCTTATTGCTTCAATCCATTTCAAATTAACTTTGGACCTCCATGATGCATAATATATAAGACTTCAAAAGTCACTTAAAATTATAAGATATGTTACAAGAATATCTCATCTTTGAACACAACCTCCACCTCATCCAAAACCTCAGTCTAACTTGATATTATCTTTTCTTCCTTTATCTCATTTATGCTTCAGTCTTTTATTCATTATCTTTGTTAAGTTTCTTCCTTACCAAACTTTAACCCCAAATTTAAACATATCAACCATGGCTTTAAAGGAGCAATCTAGAAGCTTCTATTTTCTCTTATAAATTAATTTTTATTTGACTAATCAATAATTTAACATATATTAATTGAACTCTAGTTTCAGTAGTTCAACTATTTGTTGAGTCTGTGAACACAGTCAAGATGAGGTGCCTGCCTTTGATAAGGTCAACAGATAAATTCAAAGATAAGATTGCTAAAAATTATTATAGGACTTCTTATGTTTCATAATAATTATATGTGGTAAATGTTTTGAAGTGTAGGAAGACAAAATTATTAGTTTTTCCTACTAGCATCAGGGATGCTTCAGAAAAGAGGAACTATCTGGGCTTAGATTTGAGGAATAAGTAGAAATTCACCATGTCAAGAAATGTAAACTGTAAAAGGAAACAACACAAAAAAAAACTAGCTAACAAAAAAAAAATCAGAGAAAAACAACATGGTTAAAATCATGGTATACTGAGTGTAGGGCCTAGAGATAAAAGTACACTAGATGCTATACTGATGAGTGTGGACTTCATCCCACAAGAAATGGGGAGTTAGCAAAGGTTTTAAATACAGGTTTTGTACTATTAAAAGTTTTTAATCACAGTAGTCACTATTGAATAGATATGTGTCATGAAGAAGCATATGAGTATTAGGAAAACTTAAAATTTGTTCAAATAAATTACCCCTATCAAATCACCTAAAATTCACTCCACTCCTTTGAATTAAAATTTTGGGGACCTCTGAGAAGAATAACATATTACTTTATCCACAGTTAATTACATGAATATCGGAATACATAGCTGAAAAAAAGGCTTTCATGCAGAAAACATAAAATATTATTTTTTGTGAAAATAAATAAACATATAAATAACAGAGTCTATTACTTAGAAGAACAGGTGGGGGAGGGCATCATTGTCATGATCTATGCCAGGAATACTAACTACAGGCCACTGGAAATAAGACAGATGTTTGAGGTAGGGGACAATATATCAGTTACAGAATTGATAGGAATAAGACAGTGTACTGAAGAAAGTTTAAATGAAAATAATTTTATGAAGATGTATAAACCAAACAATTAAGGGAATATTGAATATCATGTGCAGAAAACAGTTACTATGCCTAGGCCTGAAGTTGCAAATGGAGGGAATGATGTTGCCTAAACCCAGTGAGAGCTTGAGCCATAGGAGAGGAGCTGAAGACAGGAGCTGGTGCTTTTGAACACAATCACTGCAGGAGTATGGAATTCAAGAACTTTCCTTGAGACTCTTGCACTTCTAAAGCATGCTTGATCCTGACTCTATGGAATGGAGGCTCAGGCAACACCTGTTTTGAGAGGGAAGGCTTAAATTGTCTTAGACTGTCTTGTGGGTTGGCCTCCCTGAAAACCTTAATCAATTGCAAAGCGTGGATCCCAATCAACTAACACCTGTGACTTCATTGTGTTTTCTGAGTAATGTAGGTCATGCTCTCTTTTATAAAATAAAATCCAAAATGTGGTTTAAAATAATAGAATTTTATTTCTAACTGATGTATCATACCAAAAAACAAACAAATGAACAAACCATTTTTGACTGGTGGTTTTCTCCTCCAAGGAGGGAACCTGGTTCTTCCCATCTTATAGCTCTGCATCATCAACATGTGCTGTCAGTCATGGCGGAGGGAAAAAAAAAACCATGTAGGATGGCTCAAGAGAGTGTTTATGTGTTTGTTTGTTTGTTTGTTTGTTTGTTTTTTATGGAACTGACCTCTGTGTAGCAGATACAGATTTTATCCACATAGTATTGACCAGAATTTAGTCACATGCTGTGGTGGTTTGGAGCTATGTACCCTACCCAGAAAAACATGTTCTTAAGACATTCCTGTGGGTATGAAATCTTCTAAATAGGATCTTTTGATGAGGTTACTCCAGTTAAGATACGGTTCAGGTGAATCAGGATGGGTCTTAATCCTATTACTGTAAGTTTTATAGGGAAGGCCATGGAGAGGCAGACACAAGGGGAGCAACCAGAAGTACGAAGCCAACAGAACTGAGATGGAGAAAGCAATGTGCATTGCCATGTGGGAGAAAAGCCAAAGACCAAGGATCACTGGCAACCAGCCCCAGAACACTAGTCTTCTTGGAGAAAGCATTGCCTTGATGATGCCTTGATTTTTTATTTCTCCTAGACTCAAAACTGTGAGGCAATAAATTCCCATTGTTTAAGCCAACCCATTGCATGATATTTGCTTTAGCAGTGATGAGACTAAAAAATACATGCTAACACCTATCTTCTAGGAAGGCTGAAAATTATAGTCTAAGTGTGCATCTAGGAAGAAAAGAATATGGGTTTGTGATCAATTAGCAGTCTCTGCCACATGACTAGTTACATGAGAAGGTGAGACTAAAGAACAACAAAAACAAAAAAGCTGAAAAACAAAAACAAGCACTTGAGTCCCTTTCAGAGCTATCTCTGAATTACATATTGGCAATGAACAGAAGTGGATGGCTATGCATCTACAGAATCATTCAAGGATGGCCCTCAACAATATAGAAGAAGTGAAATTTTCTTAGAGAAGGAACTTGGAGTTGATACATTTCTTCTTTCCCTGGAAGGAAAGATAATATGTGGGTCATACCAAAGACATACAGTTTTACCCAATGATCATGGAATTGGAAGAAAACAGTGGCAAAATTTTATGGAAAAAGTCTTTGGGGAGGAAATATTTGGTTAGATCATTCAAAATGGCTTGGTTTGTAAGGTCTGTGCATTTTGTGTAAATGCTTGCCAAAAGGTCTTGTTGCCTGAGCTAGCCATTTAATAGATGACTTACCATGTCTTCCATTATGTCCATTCCAGTCAGTCTTTATCCACAGTCATGACAATTCATGCTCTATCTTCTGGTGTTTAGAATTGCCAAGGTAGCAGGGATTAGGATTATTCAGGATTCAAAAACGTGGGCTTCCCCTCAGCAATGCTGACCTGCTACTACCACCATTGATTGCTCACTTTGCCAACAGAGCTCATGAATTATCACATTATGGTGGCAGCCTGACCATCTAGACCCTTTCTCTAATGGGTGGGGCAGAAATTATTATTCAGTGGAATATGCAGTGATGCTATAGATCCGCTTTCATTCACTGACAAGCTTTTGTCTGCACTACCATCCATAAACTTTCTGAATGTCTTATTTATAGTCATTGAATCCCATATAACACATTATCAAGAAAGAAATCCTTTTAGAGTAAGATAATTAAAGAGTGTACTGATTCCTAAGGATTTTATTAGTTTTACTGTGTGTTCCCTAAGCCATAAGCAGCTATCCTTATAGAATAAGGGAAATGGTGTACTAAAGATGAAATTTTGGTACCATGTGTGAATAAAAATACTTTGAGAGATCAAGGTGTGGTAAAAGAGGATGCAAAACATCCTCTTTTACCATACCCTGGTAAAAGTCCTATTTAGCTGATAGAACCAGTGTCCTATTTAGCTGATAGAACCATCACGACTACACCTAATAAACTGCTAGCAAATACGTACTTCTAGTCTATGCTGGACTCAGAAGATTTATAGATCAAAGGGAGGAAAGCTGGGACCACTATAATATTTCCACTGAATTCCAAGTCAAGATCCACCCTTTTATTTAGACTATTTATGCCACTGAGCAGGAGATTATATGTCTAGTAGTTAACCCTAATCATCAAGAGGAATGAGAGTTTCTGTTAAATACAAGAGAAAAGAAGTGTCTGGAGACCTCAAGTTTTACTGTATACATGTATATTTGCACTATGTGAGGCTGGGACATAAAGCCTTTGACATTCTCTTGTCTAGAAATTAGGTTAAGAGAAGTATGCATGTGAATTTTGAGGAGACAAAGGTGTGGACCATGGAATAAATTTCAAATTCCTTCATGCAATACCATTTCAAATCCAGATAGGATGTATACCTCATTTCTCAGACTCCTTTGTAGCCAGAATTTCACAAATGTCCTCAATTCCTCCTAGCAGATGTTGCTAAAAGACAATCCCACAAGGCTTGGTGGAGGAGTTAAGATGGTTATCCTGGAAATATAATTGGCAAGAGTATTGATCATTATGTGACAGTTGGGCACTGAGTTACTGCTGATTCCTAATTTCATTTATTAGCAGTAGAAAGCAATCTGTAAGAACAACCCCATGATATGGGTCATCATTTCTGTTGCTTAAGTGTCCTCCAAGATTCATTTTCTGCCTCTCTCAAAGTATGATATATCTCATATTTTGCAAAAAAAAAACATTTCAGCTTAAATTATTTAGAGTGGATTTTATTGCCTACAACTAAGAAACCCAACTAATGGAGACATTCATTACATAAATTTAACATAAAATATAAGCAAAATTATAAATTTCTTAGTCATATGTAGCAAAGGAACAAAGAAATCACCTAGTTAGATATAGGTTAGTTTGGGAGAAGAGGAAGAAAAATGTGATTGGCAAGTGTTAAACAGGGTCTTTGGCTGTCTGTATGAGACATATTTTATTTATTAGGCTGAATAGTGTTTGATCAAATATTAGAATGAAATGATTGAGCAAATTCTATAAATACAGAGCATTCTAGGTAGAAGCTACAGTGAGTGGAAAAGATCCCAGTGGAGTAGAAAGCATGGTTTTAGGTTTAGGAATAACATGAATGCTGCTGTGTGGCAGGCAGGAACTGAACTAAGAACCAAAGTCAGACCAATAGATCAGATCACATGGGGCCTTGTGGGTCATACAAAAACCTTTTAAATTGATGTATAGTGTGATGGAAATCCACTGGAGTATTTTGAGCAGGGAAGCATCATGATCTGACATTTGTTTTAAATGATCTCTCTTCCATGGTGTGGAAAATATTTTGTTGAGATGCAGGGGAAAACTGGAAGCTCTTTGAGAAGCAGAGTGCTGTACAAGTGATGATGGTAGCTTGGAGGGTGGTGATAGCTGTGAGATAGTGAGAATTGGGCAGATTCCTACATAGATTTTGATATGTCTAATAGAAAATGACAATCAAACCAATGGAAATAAAGTGTTCAGTATAAACAGGAATTTATTGAATTTTGAAGCTAGGAGAAATACAGATCAAGACATCAGCAAGGCAATGCTTTGTCCTCAAAGACTGTGGCATTCTGGGGCTGGCTGGTGGTAATGCTTGAATCCTTGACTTCTTTTGTCACATGGAAAAGTACATGGCAGCATTTTCTCCTTTATTTTCCAAGTTCTGTTGACTTTCAGCCTTTGCTCCTCCATTTGGCTTTCTCTTACAATTACTTAATTTCTTCTGCTTAAAAGGACTCCAGTATCTTGATTAAGATCCATCTTGTTTCAGTTGGTCACACCTAAATTTAAAAAAGAAGTTTTCAGAAGGAACTATTTACAATGGGTTCACATACACAATAATGAATTAAGATTAAGAACATGATTCTTCCTGGGGTACATAATTCAACCTACTATTTATAATAGAGATTTGGGATAAGGGCTGCCTTGAGAGAGGATGATATTTAAGCAAAAACAAAAATACAGATGGGCTAAATATTCAAATATAAAACATAAATCTAAAAAATTCTAAAGGAAATATGCTTGCATTAATAATTATTTTGGAGTTGCAGAAAACTCTTTAATGAGAATTTTTATCTATTGATGTGGCTATTGTTTTTCTCTATCTACTTTATTTCCCTACCATTATTTACTTTTATCTAGCTAAGAAACTATGCTTCGTTATTAAAATTATCGTCTCAAAAATATCCTCAACTCTTAGCTCTTTTCTTACTCGGCACAATTATAACCTTGGAAAACCCAACCACCTTCATGTTCCATGTCTCTAGTTCAACAGCTGAGCAGAACAGGAAAAATCACATGCACATTAGGATGGGTTTAGTTCATACTTATTGTACCCACAATAAATGAGCATTCAAAAGTATGTGCTATTAGGCAGCCTGCTTTTTCAATTAGCAATGAACTATGAACATTTATATAAATAAATGAATCCCATTTATTTATAAATAGATCTATGGAGCATTATAAAACATTTAACAAATTACTATCATATTTTGATTTCATTGTTGGATGGCTTTAAAAGAAAGTTGTAATAAACATTCATGCATTCCTGAGTATTGAATTAATAAATATTCTTAAATGTGAAAATAGATGTAAAGGAATATAAAACTTTTAAGACTTTTTAATGTACATTTCCTTCTATTCCAAAGATGCAAACTTGAGTTTCTGTATTTCTTTTTTAATGGCTTTCTAATTTATATGTTAAAAAAAAGCTACTATCTTGGAACAGATGTGGCTCAAGCAGTTGAGGGCCTGCTTCCCACATGGGAGGGCCCATGTTCAGTCCCTGATGCCTCCTAAATACAAAAAAACAAACAACAAACAACAAGCAAACAAATGAAAAAACCTACTTAGGGGAAATGACGTGGCTCAGCAGTTGAGTGCCAGATTCCCATATATGAGATCTGGGGTTCAATCCCCTGCCCTGGTACTTAAAAAAAAAACCAAAAACAAAAGAAACCCTACTCTCTCAAGTGTTTTCGTTTCCTAGGCTGCTCAAAGCAAATACCATGAAATCGGTCAAGTTAAACAATGGGAATTTATTCACTCACAGTTTTGAGGCTGGGAAAATGTCCAAATCAAGGCTCATCAGAGTGTTGTTTTCTTCCTGAAGACCAGCTGCCAGTGATCCTTGGCTTCTCTGGCATATGGCAAGGCACATGGTGACATCTGCTGTTCTCTCCCTTCTCTTCTGTATTTCATTGATTTCAGCTTCTTGCTTCTATGGTTTTCTTTCTTTTTGTCTAAATTTCATTCTCTTATAAATTACTCCGGTAATAGGATAATACCCATCCTGGTATTGAGATGGGACACAATTTTTCTGAAGTAGCCTCATCAAAAGGTCCTACTCACAATGGGTTCATACCCACAGAAATGGATTAGATTTAAGAACATGTTTCTCTGGGGTACATACAGCTTCAAACAACTACATCAAGTTACTTTATGTTACCTCAATTACTAACTTCATTTAATAATTGATATGCATATTATTCATAGTAGTTCAATTTTATATTCTCTAACATTGCCTATTTTCTATTGTTATCTTTACCTCAACAACGATGAGCATTATCAGATCCTGAGAATGTTAAAAACACAGAAAATCAGAATATAAGTGAATATTCTTTTTCCTTATAAATTTTCTATATTTTTCATATTTTATGGCAAAAGCATCCAGCTTTTACAGTTAGGAAAATTTATTCTTTAAAAAGATATTCAGCTTTGCCTTCCTGCATTAGCTAATCATCTTTCAGTCATTTAGTTTTGGGGGTTGATATAATTAAACATTTTGAAAACAAGTTGAGAAATTATCCATTTAAAATGAAATCAAATGTTAAACATAGTGAGGTCTTAATATTACCTATGAAAAATATGATCCATTGTACAAAATTCAAATTATACAGGCCTTATGAATATGTCTTACATAAATTAAAGTATGCTTCACATATTTAAAGAGGTTAGTGTTAAAGAAATCAAAGTGACATACATGATTAAACTCCAAGGGTTTAAGAAACATAAAGAATGAAAATGAACCCATAGCAGAAATTTCACAAGGTGAATAAAGGGAGGGAGCCTTAAACTAAAATTGTAAGAGTGTAGAAAAGGAATACACATTTTCAATTTCAGATCATCTTTTAGAAATGTATTTCTTGGAAACAGCCTATTAGGATTGGCTTTCAATATAGAGAGAAACATAACAATTCTGTAATAAAAATTACCCTATGTATAATTTCATTGTCATTTGGAACAGCAAGACTTCTTCAAAAACTGTCAGCCAGGAATGTGATTTAATAAAGAAACTCCATAGGTGAGATAGGGGGTTTAGTTCTGAATTCATTATTCTACTCTAGCCCTTTTGGCGAGATTCTGTTTGATGGTAACAGACTTAGAGATAATTTGGACTTAAAAGAAAAAAAAAAGCCTATTAGAGAAATGAATTATTTTGAATATTTCACTTTCCTCTAAAGCTTGAGATAATGTAACCAAAAATTGATTCAATATTATGATTTGTCTGATTTCTAAATATATGTATACATGCATATAATTTATCCATATTTGTATATATCTATGGCTTTTTATTAACACTATAATTGTTTTAAGAGTATTGTATTCATTAAAGTTTTGCTTCCCTTACTTTTTTATTCCTAATCTCAGGCAGTCACTAGGTTGGCAGCCAGCAGATCAGATTAGTTTTTGCAGTGAGAAAGGCTCAGTAATTAGGAGAGTTGGCCATTCCAGGATTCTGTTAAGACTGAGCTTGTTCACAAATAGGCCACATTCTTCCTTGTGTCATTGTAAAGGGCTAAATTATTGCTATTTTTGTAGAATAGTCCTATGATGGTTCAATTGGCTTATTTTAAATCTTCTTCTTTAAAATATCACAGCAAAAACAAGATCCTAAAGTTATAAAAATGAATTTGTTTCATTTATAAATACCAAACATGTACCCTAAGTAGTCAGACTTTAAGGAAATGCAGCAGAGGGAACCTGTCATTGTCCAAGAGAGTTAAGAAACTATATGGCATAGCTGATGTAAATTATTGGTTTTGGAATGCATCACAGAATTTGTTTCTCTCCCTGACAGAGTTACTGGTGTAATTACATTTTAGGCTAATATTAATATAAATTTGTATCCTTTGAGCATATTTGATTATTGCGTGGGATAGACAGGTAAATGTTTCATCTATTCTGCTCTTTCTTTCTTCCTTTGTCTAACTTCTATTTATGGTCTAACCTTTCTTTATACTTTTTCACCCTCCTTATATCATAC
>JAQZBX010035236.1:0-24659 GCA_029593785.1 Cabassous unicinctus
GTCTGTGTCGCCAAGTTGATCCTAATTTGCAGTCTGAAAAACACTGCTCAGAGAATGACAAGCACATATATTTGCGTGTTGCCTATGTCAATTAATTGCTGGCATGATCTTGGACAATGCACTTCCTCTCTGAGCCTCAGTTTCCTCAACTGGAAAATGTGGATAACAGTGCCTACTTTAAGAGTTGACAGAATTAAGGCAATACCATGGGAAAGCACTCAATAGGCTGACTGGCACAGAATAGGTGTTCAACAAACAGTAGTAATTATCAACAGAGGCTGTAAATGGCAGAATTAGAGCGTCACTAAATCCCTCTTGCAGGAGTAAAAAAAAAAAAAAAGCAAGAAGAAAAAAAAAGTCTCATTCATTTTCTACCCAGGGGGTCTTTGTGTCTTCCAAATGTAGCTATTTGCTGTGGGGAGGGGAACTCAGTCCAAATGCCTCTGTTTGCTGTGACAGGATTTATAAATAAGTAAAATGCTTTATCAAACATTTATAGTTTTGCGTGTGAGTCAAAGGAAAAAAGCATGTGGGCCTGGGGTTTATTTATAGTGACTCCCTGTTTTCCTTCTCCAGCCACAATTTCACAGCTTAGCTTTCATTTGCTTATGATTGGTCTTGGATGAACTTCACTTCCAGGCAGAGGGTATTAATTATTAACACACACACCAGAAAAAACAGCCCATGCTGTTCCCCCAAACAATGACAGGATGATGCAGCAGAAGGAAGCTACCAGAAAGAAGGGCTGAGAATTGCCAACACATGCTTTCAATCCTTGGCAAAAGTCATTTTTAACAAACATTCTGTAGGCACCTACTATGTGGAGCCTGGGGGCTATGCCAGACACTGGGGAAAAGATGGCAGGAATGGATTAGACACAGTGTCTAACTCATCTCCCAGGGAAGGGAGGGAGCTGACATATGTATACCAAACTACAAGAAGGGAGACAAGGGCCTCTGAACAAAGTGCTCCGTGATGGGGAAAAGGAGGCAATCAGCCTTAGGAAGCACCCTAGTATGAGGAAAGAGAGCGACTTTGGGTCAGGCGGTCTTAGGTTCAAACCCCAGCTCTGCACATCCTGGCTCTCAGATCTTGGGTATGTCACAGTCATCTCACCTGTGACACAGGTGTAATAATGCCTACCTGGTAAGGTCATTATGAGAATTAAATACGAAAATGCATGTGAAATGCTGGACACAATATAAGCTTTCATTAAAAAGTAAATAATAAACAGTAATAATATTGGGCCAGGCACATAGTAGGTGCTAAATACATAATACTTTCCACTTTCCTTGCTTTTGTTTGAGACTATTAGTTTGACTCCAAATTGTACCTACCTTCCAGGCTCCCAACTTCAATATGCTTGTATATCACTGATATCCTCCTTACCCTATTAAGTGTATCAGCCTTACCTGACCCCAACTTGGTCTGCCTCAGAATTCATACATTCATTCATTTATTCATGCATTAGATGGTAAACAAACACCTGCTAGGTGACAGCACTGGTGCAGGCATATGGGACACAACAAGAAAGAAAGACCAAAACACGAAACAAAACAAAAAAATCCTACCTGCATGAAGCTTGCATTCCAATGGGGGAAAGACTGGTAATAAACACGTTAATAAGTAAAAGGCAGGGTATGTCAGATGCTGCTAAACAATAAAGAGAAAGATAAGGCAGGGAAGAGGAGCAGGGATTGCTGGGGGAGGGGAACACTATTTAGAACGGGGAGGCCAGGAGAGGCCCTATGGAGAAGTCACATCTGCACAGCGGCCTGAAGAGGTCCCTGAGTGGCCAGGCGGGTGTCTAAGGGTCCCCACCCCACAGAAGCAACAGTAGGCGGACACGCGCTGAGGCAGGAACACACCTGGTCTCTAGCCATCTCTCACTTTGGCCTTGGGAAGGAGGAAGGGAGCAGAGGGGTTTCATTTTTCTGAACAACTCTGCCTTCCCCACACACTAACGTAAGTCATCGGCACCTTGCCAGGTGAGATTTACCCAGTACACACGTTAGCCTCCACAAAGACATGTACAAAGAGACAGAAGCTGGCTGCACACGAGGACGGAGTGTGGCTCGGGCTTGGCTGAGAGGGGCTGGTGACCACACGACCCCCCAAGCCGTTCCTGGGTCTGGAGCTCTAGCAGGATGCGAGCTCTCAGCAACATCCAAAAAGCAGACTGTGGAAAACTCTCTGTCAATGTCAGGGCCTTGCAGGAGGAATTCAAACTAAACAGGACCAGAAACAAAAGCAGAGACAGAAAACAAATAAGGAATGGAATAGATTCTTTCAGCCTAAGCAATTGAAATGCTCACAGCTGTTCAATGCCTGCCAGAGGACAGGAGAGGGGGTACCTAGAGTCATGTTCAAAGAGTAGAGGCTCCCAAGGGAACTGGCCTGGGTTCCTGGCCTAGCTGTGTGACTTAGGGAGAATTCCTTAGCCTCTTTGTGCATGAGTTTCTCCACCTACAAATGGGGGATTAATAACAGTTCTTATATCAAATGACTGAAGTTAGGGTAAACTGAGGGAATCTGCGTAAATATTTAACACATCACCTGGCATGGAGTAAACTATCATAAAAGTTACTTAGTGTTCAGAAAAATGGATATATACATTTTTAAAAATTCATATGATGGAACACTATGCAGCACTTAAAAAGAATGAATTATCCGTTCCTGCAACAGCATGATGCATCTCACAGATAATATGCTGAATGAAAAGAAGCCAGACACAAAAGTTCATACACGATAGGATTTCATACACATGAAGGTAAAGAGTAAGGAAACCAATTGATGGTGAGAGAACTCAGAATAATGGTTACCTTTGAGGTGTGAGTATTGTCTAGGAATGGATGAGAAGAATTTTTAAAGGGTGAAGAAAATGCTCCCTCATAGGGCTGTCCAGTAGGACTTTCTGTGATGATGGAATTGTTCATATTCTCTGCTGTGTGGTACAGTGGCCACTGGTTATAGAGGACTTAAAATGTTGCTTGTGAAACTGAGGAACTTGATTTTTATGTGTTTTCATTTTAATTCATTTCCATTTAAATAGCCATTTGGGGCTCATGGTCCCTGTATCGGGCAGCTCAAGTCTATATTTTGACCTGGATATTGGTTATAAGAATGCATACATATATGTGTGGCAGTTTGAGATTATTTATGAATTCCAAAAAAAGAGAAAGGTTATGTTTGTAAACTGGTCTTTTACCCTGGGTGTGATGCCCTTTGATTGTATTAGGGGCCTCTGGTTAAGTTTGCTTGATAAAATCAGTTTAGGGCTTCTGATTGGGCTATGTCAGTAAGGTGTAGCTCTGGTTGAGTCCCCACCCCCTTTGGCCTATATAAATGGACACTCACTCAAGAAGACACACAGAAGAAGACATGGAAGAGGAGAGAGCTCTGTCACATTTGATCCTGGGGCCCTGGAGAGAGCTGAGCCATTAGCCTAATAATTTGCAGCTGAGCACCTGAGAAAGCCTGGAAAGAAATGAGCCCTATGCCAGACTGATACAGGTAGCCCTGGGAGATGAGCCCTAAGCCAACCTACAGCTGAGATCAGAAGAAGCTGGGCCCACGGAATCTTAAAAGAACGAAGGAAGGAGAGACCAGGCAGAGATTGCCTGCCATCTTGCTTCAACACATGGCAGCTGACTTTGGTGAGAAAGCAGCCTTGAGTTGGACTCTTTAGGGCCTTGTAACTGTAAGTTTTTATGCCAAATAAATACCCTTTATGAAAGCCAACAGATTTCTGGTGTTTTGCATCAGCACCCCCTTGGCTGACTAATGCAATATATAAAATATCATCAAGGCTATACCTAAGACTTGTGCAGTTTATATGTGTTATCCCTCAAAGGCAGTCATATTATTAATTTACATGTATTGCCTCAGGTGTTCTTCACAAACTCAAAGTAATATTGTGAAGACAATTCCTATTGTCCCCATTTCTGCAGTGGCTAAACTGAGGCACAGAGAAGTGGATGTGATTTGTAAGCAGTCACATAGTTTGTAAATGGCATGGTAGGCTACAATTCCATTCAAGCCTCCTCTTCTCACCAATGGGGAAAAGAACACAAAATGACCTCGAGAAGATATTGTTCAAGAAGTCATTCATTCAATACATACTTATTACCTGCTAAGTGGCAGGCACTGTTCTAGGCAATTGAAATTGAGCAATGGACAAAGTGGGCCCAGCTTTCATGGGGCTTACCTTTGCTCCCCTCACAATCTGGTCCCCATTTCAGCATCCCGTAAGCCAAACTGTGTGAAATCAGACTCAACTAAGCATCTATGAGTTGACTATTTCCTGCCAGATAATCCTAGATTTCAATTTTGTTTTCTGAGCCTCCTAGTCTACTAATTTTTCTGAGTTTTAGCACTTTCATTTATAAGGTAAGGGATAAAAGAAGATAAGGAAAACACTAGCTAAAAGAAAGCTAGTACTGCCATATTGATATCAAATAAATAGATTTGATACAAAAAGAATTATTAGCAATAAAGATTCTCATTACATAATGGTAAAAGATCAATTTCCAACAAAGTAATAGCAATCAAAAACTTTATTCACTTAGCAACGTAGTCCCCAAATAAACAAAACCAGATATTGCCAGAATTAAGTGAAATTGACCAGTGTACAATATTAGTGGAAGATTTTAACACATGTCTCAGGAACAACAAAAAAATCAAGCAGAAAAAATTAGTTATAGAAATTTTCAAAATAAAATTAACCCATAGGATCTAATGGTTATATATGAAAACTTTTGCCTGACATAGCTAGAGATAAAGCAAAACTTAGAAGAAAATTATAACATTTAATGCAGATACAGGTAAAGAAGAGAGATTGAAAATTAATGAGCTAAACAATTCATTTAAAAAGTTAAAAAAAGAATAACAGAGTAATAGTAAAGTATGTAGACAGAAGGAAATAATTAACATAGCAGAAATTAATGATATAGAAAAGAAACAATGTAGAGTAGCAACAAACCATGGACTAGTTATTTTAAAATACTAATAAAATAGATAAAATGCCAACAAAATTGAGAGACAAGGCCCAAGTAAACCGATTTTTGGGATTAAAATGAGGACATGGTCACAGATACACATCTATATATATAAGCACAGATACATATTTATGCATATTCATACACGTATACATATATAATAGTATTTGCTAAACATTTAGCAATGAGTATTAAAAATAAAAAATATTATATCCATAATGGGAAAAGTTAGACAAAAGTTAATAATTCTCAGGAAAATTGTCAAATACCAAAAATGACTTAAGAAGAAATAGAAAAATGATATAGCCATATAAATAAGTGGACCGGTAGAAAGAACTCTGCCAAGAAACAATAAAAAATACCATGCCCAGATAGATTTAACAATAAGTTTTAGCAAGCTTTATGAGATATTCCCTGTTTCATACAACAGTTATACAAATAGTTACTCCTAATAGCATCATAGCCTAAGAGGGAAGGTGGTCTAAAACTCATGTTTTATGTAGGTAGGATGATGTTGATATTGAAACTAGTCAAATATGTTAGAAAATCTAAGGATGATTTACTAATAGAGTATATATTACTGCATTACATCACTCAATCAATCAGGTTAAAGGAGAAAAGTGTATTTAATAAAAATTCAGCCCCAACCTATGATTTTAAAAATTCTTAGTACACTAGCAATAGAAAGGAAATGTCTTTACTATCAAAGCTTACTAAAGTTTACTATTTGATTGTCTTCCAAAGACCAACAGGAACATCATGCATAGTGATAGCATTAAGATTATTCCCTTTGAAGTCAGGAAGAAGAAAATGACATGCTCTTTTATTATTTTTATTCAATAGTGAATGGGAGGCCCAGCCTATAAATGCAAAAACACAAGATAAAACAAATACAAGATATAAAGATTTGCAAAATGACTATTATTGGTAAATAATATTATTTTCTCACATGGAAAGTAAAGGAAGTAAAATCTGGAGGTGAGAATTAATAAAATAATGAATCACAATTTCTGGATTCAAGATAAAAGAAAAAGTAGTATTTCTATACACAAGAAAGCAACAACTGACAAAAGCAATAAAAATAAAGTGATATAATTTGTAACAGCAACCAAAGTGATGATGTTCCTAGGAATCTGATAAAATAAAAATGATGTGATATATGTATACATAAAATTTTAAAAACTCGATTCAAAGTCATAAAATAAGGCCTAAATAAAAAAAATATTATTTCATGGATGGGAAGACTGAGTTTTGTGTATTTTGCAAATTAATCTATAAATTCAATGCAATGACAATCACAGCAGGGCTTTTCATAAAATAAGAGACGTTTATATAAAAATTCACATAGAAGAGTAAAGAATAGCTAAGACACTTAAATAAGAGGACCAATTTAAGGGGTCCTGCCCTATTGGTTTCCAAGATATTATAAAGCTAATAATAATTAAGAGCAGTGTATTACCAGAACAGGGATCAATAAATAGGCCAGTGAGAAAGAAGGGAGAGCTCAGAAACTGATAACATACACGGGGGACTTGATACATGGCAGTGGTATTATAAATCAGTGGAGTAAGAACATGTCTTTAGAAAGTGGAGTGGAACAACTGGGTATCCCTGTGAAAAACTAGTCATTTCTCTATATCACATCATACACAAGCAGAGCCTATGGTTAAAGAACTAAATGTCACAAGCAGAATCTTTAATCAATTAAATGCAGTAACATTATTAAGATACTAGGATAGTGGAGGACTTTTTCAGTAGCAAAGAAAAAAAAACTGGAAGGGGAAAAAATACTTTTATAGCATTGTAGCCGTTTGGCAGTTTGATGTAATTATGAATTCCAAAAATCTATATTAGATTATGCTTGTAAACTGATCTGTTCATCTGGGCATGATTAAGTTATAATTGGGGCTTTGATTGGGCCACGTCAGTAGGGCATTGAGCCCCACCCCTTGGTGGGTGGGGGAATCAAATATAAAAGGCAAGGCAAAGGACAGAAGGAGCAGTTTTGATGTTGGAGTTCTGATGTTGGAGAGAAGGCCCCGGGATAGAGACGAGCCATTCGCCTGAGCATTCACAGCTGGTCTTATGGAGAGAAGCAAAGCCTAGAGAGCCTCATAGTCTACAGCTGACCTTGTGAAGGAAACAGAGGAACTGAGCCCGGAGAGAGACAGAGCCCCGGGAAGAGAGGAACCCAAGAAGCCTGAACCCTGGCAAACGTCGGCAGTTGTCTTGCTCCAACACGTGGCAATGGACTTTGGTGAGGGAAGAAACTTGTGCTTTATGGCCTGGTAATTGTGGACTTTTACCCCAAATAAATACCCTTTATAAGACCAACCAATCTCTGGTATTTTGCATTAGCACCCCTTTGGCTGACTAATACAAGCATTAAAATGAAAAATCTTTTATATTAAAAAATAAAGCATAACTCATAGATTGGAAGAAGATATTTTCAAATTACAAAGGCTTGCATAATTTCAAAATTTTGAGTATTATTAATATTTATAAAGAACTTGTACCAATCAATAAGAAAAAGAGAAACAACCTATCAGAAAAATGGGCAAAGAGCATTATCGGGAAATTTACAAAATAAGAAAACTTAAGATGTTTAATCTCATTAGTAATTCAAAATTTAAAATACATTTTATGAGGAATATTTTTAAAAAAGAAGTAATTCAAGAGACAGAAGAATAGATGTAAAGAAAAATGAAGCCAAGGGAAAGATCAGCACTCAAAATTTATGTTTAAACAGTCAGGTACACTTTCTACAGTTTCTGTTTCAAAATAGACTCTGAGATCCAGCATACAGCACAAAGAGAGAAAAATGGTCGCGATTAAGGTGTGCATAAAACTAACCATCTGGCTAGAGAATACAGAAATCCTGGTTCTGATTCCTAAGGACAACATTCATATTCCTTGCCCAGTGTGGGCTATTCATGATTTCTCAGGAATTTGAGTGACCTGTACCATAGTCAAATAATAAAAAGTGTCCATTTTTATTAAAATATTCTAAACATTTTATACTTTATTTAATACTTACCTCGAACCTTACTTAGCCATCATCCCCATTTCATGGATGAGGAAACCAAGGGGCAAAGAGGTTAAATAACTTAGCTTAATCCTACAGCTATGAAGTGGAGAAATATGGAATAGAATGTAGGTAGTCTGTCTCTACACCACCCTATTTTAACGTCGTTATAACAAGCACATTCCACAAAAGCATTTCCATACCTCAAAGTAAAGTGGTCCAGGTATGTGGTTATCTGAAGGTCTGGCTTTTCCAGCAATTACATATTTTGGAGCAGCTAAACCAGTGCTCATTACTCTTGCTTAGTTTTGACAACTTTTTGATTGTGTGACAAAGAAATGGACCCTACCCCAGGAAAGTACAGATGCCCCAAATTTTGCAAATAATTTCAGGGGAAAACTCAAACAGGAACCCCGCACTAAGAAACCCTAATCTAGAGAGGAGTGAATAAGTTGTATATTTTCAGTCACTGATCCATGAATACAAATTCTCACCCCTGGGCATGCTTACTTTGGGAGGATGATGAATGCAATGAACACAGATTACACAATAACTACTAGCTGTGCTTATAGTAGTTATTGTCATTATTGTCATATGCAAAAATCTCCTAACTGTTCTCCCAGCTGCCATGCTTTTCTTCTACACACTTTATGTTCCACTCAGCAGCAGCAGGGACCCTTTCCAGCACATAAATATGAACCTGGCACTCTTTTGTTCCACACCCTCCAATGGTTTCAAGTCACACATAAAAGAAAATGCCAGCCCTTCACCATCACCTCGGAGGTGAGGGTGTGTCAGCAGGCCCCATACTAGGTGTTCAAGCTCATCGCCTACAATTCTCCTTTTTTCGCACTCCACTCGATTCCCACTATTCTCCTTGCTGAGGGGACGCCAGTGTGTGTCGAGGGACACTCCAGCATGTGCCCATCTCGAAGCCTTGGCAGTTCCACTCTCTAACCAACCATCCTTTCTAAAAAAGCAGCAATGCCCCACCCCTTCTCCCTCTTTACTCCCCTGATACAGATTGAATCATGTTCCTCCAAAGACCTATTCAAGTCCTAACCTCCTCTCCTCTGGATGTGAACCCATTTGTAAATAGGAACTTGGAAGATGTTATTAGTGTAGGTGAGGATTAACTGAATTGGCAGGGGAGGGGGTAGGGAGTGGGCTAAACCCGGTATGACTGGAGCCCTAATAAGCAGAAGACATTTGGACACAGTAGGGGAGGCAGATGGGGGTGAGACAGCCGTGTGACGGAGGCAGAGAGGGAGGTATGGATTCCGGCAAGCCACCACCAGAATGCTACAGACTATGGAGAAAGCACGATCCTGCTGACACCTTGATTTTGGATTTCTATCCTCCAAGACTATGAGACAATAAATTCCTGTTGTTAAAACCAATCGTTCTATGGTATTTGTTATAGAAGCTTTGGCAAACTAAGACACGCCCCTCCCCGTGCCCATCTTCACTTCTCTTTATAACACTTACCAGCACCGTGTATCGAAGTTTCTGTTAGTGGGTTTGCATGATCACCGCCTCCCTTTCCCTCCTCCACCCCCCACCTTAGACTGTAAACTCCATCTGGAATGATCCTGTCCCAGCATAGATGCTCAATGAATGCAGGTGAGCAGAGGAAAGGAAAGAGGGAGAGAAATGAGGTGGTTTTTTTTATTATGATTCCTGGGCAGTTATAGACACGTCCTCATGCACCATCTTGACAGCTTTGTAAGGTATATGGTCTTTATCCCCGAGCACATAAGGACAAAAAAAGATGTGTGCCAAACATGAGGGGCTGGCTCAGACCGTCCTTAGAAGCAGTAGTACACTCTCCAACGCCCCTCCCTAACTGATCGGGAGCAGGCAGTAAAGGAACATCACCCAGCGCCGTGATGGGAATAAACCAGAGGGGCCAAGGTTCTCTGGTCCCTGCTGGCAGGGCAAGGGTGGGATCCTCATGGCCTGCCCAGCCTGGCACCAGACTCCACACACCCAGATGTAATTAACAAGTGGCACAAAGAAGGAGCAGGCAGGGGAATCAAAGGGCCAGGCACTGGCAAAGCAGCATCTGCAGGGGGAGTAGGCTGGGCCCACCTGGGTTGCACAGGGTGGCACTGGCCCTAAGGAAGTTATTATAAACACACCACTGCAGCCAGGGTGCTCTGCGGGCTGACCACCCAGAGACAGGGCTGGCTCCCTGGGGAGCTGAGCATACAGACCAAGCTGCCTCCATCCCTCTCACAGTCCTCTTTACAAAGTTTTTTTTTTCCTTTGTTCCTTCTTCCTTTATTCTTTTGTAAACATGGTAGGCGAAGCAGTTACTCCCCTGCTTCCTCCCCACCCCCCAAAATACCAACAGCAATAACTCACATTTGCACAACTCCTAAAGCCTACATTTCACACTATTAGCTCATTCTTTTATGTATTGAGAGTTTACTGTGTGCCAGGAAATATTCTAAGAGCTGGGTACAGAGTGTTTGAACAGACTTAAAATTCCAACTCTCATAGAGCTTACTTTCTGTTTTGGGGAGGAGCAAGACTATACATCGCACATAAATGTATGCATTTATCATACATGTGTGTTTAATATAATGTGATATATATGTGTATATACATCACATATTTTATACAGTGTCAGATGCAGATAAGCGACCCAGCATGTCATCATTTCCACCTCCCACATGGTGGAATGGAGTCTCTAAGAAATCGAATGGATTGCTAAAGATGAGGTCCCATCCTAGTAGGAAGACCTCATCATTTGTTAGGATAAGAAAGGGAGGAACAATGTTCTCCTTGCTCCTAAAAGGATGTCTGTCTTCTTCCTCTTCGCTGTTGACTCCCCTTCTTACACCTCCTGTTTGGCATCTAAGGCTCCTCTTCCCTATCTAAATAAAAGCACAAAGCCTCCAAACCCAGGTTTCCCTGTCACACACCACTGCAGATTGAAAATCAGTGTTTAGGAAGCTTCTCCTCAATCCCTTTATTTTGCTGTCTGCTTACCTCAGATATTTCCTTCCTCTATTCCCTGCCTGTTAAAGGATATAGGATGTAGGAGGTGAACGGGCCCTCGGAGGTCATTAAGTCTCCTTTAACATATGAGGAAATGGAGGCCCAGAGTAGGTCGCCTAATTTACATGGCAGGTCTGTAGCAGAGCTTGGAATAAAACACAAGGAGGCCAACTCCCAGACCAATCCTTGGGCATGCTAGCTACTCATCTCTCATTTGGATCAGTGACCTCTCTGCCCCTACTTTAATCTGACCTTATCCCTGCCACCTGATTCAATTTTCCTGGGAAGAAAAATATCTGGGCATGGCACTCCCCAATTACAAGTTGTCAAGCACTCCCCACTGCTTTCTGATTAATTTCGAGGCCCCTGTGATCTGGCGCCTGTCTTCCTTTACAGTCTGCCATTCTTGTGCACGTCCTCTTGTTCCAGCCACTCTGAAAACCACGCGGTTCCTAGATTGCGCCATTCACTCCCTCTCTCCCTTCCTCCCTCTCTTCCACCTCTCTCCCCGCAGGGCTTTTGCACATGCCCTCCCTCTGTCCCTTGAGTTTACTGGTGAACTTCCCATTTTCACAATTCATCTCACGAATCACCTGTTGAGGGCAGCCTTCCCTGGCATCCCTGGCACATTTCAATGCCATCTCCTCTGTGCTCCTAGAACTCCTTTTCATATCCAAATTTCAGCACCCTCAGAGCAATAATTTGTCGTTTGCTTACTATATGTTGCCTGCTGTTATAAATGCCTTATGTGGAACACTTCATTAATCTTCACAGCAATTTATGAGCTGGGTACACTCATATACCTGTTTCATAGATTTCACAGATGAGGAAACTGAGGCCCGGAGAGCTTAAATAACTTGTCCCAGGTCATACAGCTGGCAAACAGCAGAGCCACGATGGTTCGCTGGCCCCACTCTCACACGTCATATTGTCGTGATGACCTGTTTATCCAACTCTGTCACACAGCCGTGAGCTTGTCAAACATGCTGATCCCCCATAACCCCAGCACTTAGCACAGTGACATGGCTCGCTGCTTGGCGGGGTGGGGGGCGCTTTCTAAACGGCCCCGGAGTGAATGAGGCCCTCCTCTTTTCCTTTTTTTTTTTCCACAGTATCATGGATAGCAGGATAGTGCAGTGGTTACAAAATGCAGACTCTGCAGTCTAATCCTGGCTCTCCTACATCTTCATGCTTGAAATATTTAAGCTGAGACTCATTTTTCCTGGTCTGTAAATGGGACTAATGAGAGTAACACAAAGGATAACAATGAGGACTAAAGAAAGAAATCCATAAAAAGTGCTTAGCTTAGTCCCTGAAACTCAATGAATAGCAGATACTCAAAAAATGTATGCTATGATGGTTATTATCACTCCACGTGCTCCTTCTCTTGCTGCTTTCTCTCTCTCCCTGTCCCCTTAATCAACAGACACGTCCTCTCAGCAAGATCCATGCAGGGCCGTGAAGGCCGCCGGGGGAGAACGGCTGCTCTGGCCCGCCAAGCCCAGCGTCCTCCTTCCCCATTCCACGCTGCCACCTTCCAGCTGTGAAATGGAGTCCCTGCTCGACTGGGCCCCCAAGCCGTCAGGGAGCTGCCAATTTCACAGTTCATGACACTGCTGTTCCCCCTGATTAATGGGGTGCCAGCAGCCATGGGCAGGGCATGACACCAACAGCACGGGGCTCTCTTCTTCTGGCCCACGCTTCCTGAGAGCGGGCCAGCCTCATGCATATTTATGCAGGGAGAGAAATGATTCTGTACTGCATGGCTTCCAAAAAAATAAATAACATTTCACCCAAATCCCGTGTATTTCCCTCAGTGAACTCGGCATTCTTGGGGGAAGAAAATGAAACACACACACACACACACAGAATTAGGAAAAACTGATAATACTTTATACCACTGATCTGAGCAGGGAGAGAGCAGGAGGGCATTCTTATGCCTAGGACGGCCTAAGGGACACAGGAAATATTAAACCCTGGAGCACAGACGGACACTGTTATTCTGAAATCAATCCAGTTCTACCCTATATCCCTAGGAGAATCAGAACTGATAAGGTCAAAATGCAGCCAGGCACTCAAGGCTGCTCACCACCTTTCTTGTTCTTGGACTAAACCATCCCTCAACTCAGACGCAGCTGCTCTCTCTATCCCCCATAAAAGCAAATCAGAATCAGCTTCCCTGGTATTCTCCCTAGTTGGGCAGAGAAGAAAAAGTTTCATGTCATGCAGACACCAGCCTCCACTCACAGTTATGCAACCTACTGGGGGCCACTTCAGTTTGCCATGCCTCAGTTTCCCCATCTGTGTATAGAATGGAACGCCAAGGCCCAGTCTCCCTCCCTTTGCTCCAGCCATGCTGGCTTTCTGGGTTCTCACACAGGTCAAGCTCTCTTTGCAAATGTCACTTCCTCTGTGGAATTCTCTCTATTCAGCTCTTCATTGCTAAACACTGCATATCTTTCTGACTTAAATCTTCCTTCACCAGAAAAGCCTTCTCGGACACCCAAATTGAGGTCAAGTAGCCCTGTCCCTCTCACAGAGCACTTGGTACGTTTCCTTCATGGCTGGCTGCTTTGTGTTAACTAAATTAATAATTGTGTGTGATTATTTGGTTCAGGTCTCAAGTCTCAAGTCCGTCTTCCTTCCCCATTAGAAAATAATGGCTCAAAGGGCAGGGGTCACATCGATCGTTTTCACTGCTCTATCCTAATGAGTATTTGGTAAATGAATGAATTAATGAATTGTTGAATAGTTGTGAGAATAAAACGAAGATGCATAGAAAGTGCCTGCTATATTTGCAGAGGACTCTTGACATATAATAATAACTAACATTGATTGAGCCTTTTCTATGTGAAAACCACTCTTCTAAGCACTTTCACATGTATTAACTCACTTAGTCCTTATGACAACTGGATGATGCATACTCTGGTTTTCTCCATCTTAGAGAAGAGGGTCGTGAGCAGCAAAAACTTGTACTAATTTGTCCAAGGTTATACAGAGCTATTAAAAGCCAGGAGTTGACCCAGGCACCTAGCTCCAAAGCCCATGCTCCTGATCATCATGCTATGAAAAGATCTTTGTGGCATCGCTTCACCTTTCCTCTGGGATCTTTCTCAGCCATAAATACCATGGTTGATGCCTCTCTGTCCCACGAAATCTTTCCTGATGTGCCAGCTTCACGCTTTGACTTCTGAAGACCCACCCCCTTCTTACCCAAACCCAGACATACACACTTGGGACTACAAAATGTAATCCTTGATATCAGATATTCGCTACCATCCTCTGGCTCTTTTGCAGGGGCGGGTGGGGGGGACACCCCATTTTCTTATCACCATGAGAACACAGTACAGACGTGCCTTCTCCTGCAGTGTCCTACGGGGAGACACTCTGACCCCAGGACCAACCAAACCTAACACCCAGGAGCCCCCCTGCTCTAAGAACATTGGTGTCAACATCCTCCCGAGTCACCTACAAGTTCAGAGCCAGAAGAGGGTGTGGAGAACTCGTAGGGCCCCTGCTCACGTACAAATAGGCAGGCTGAGGCCCAGGGAGGGGAAAGCCTCAACTCAAGCCCCAGGGCCTCTGAAGGCAGAACACAGGCTCCTGAATTCCCACGTCAGTGTCCTTCCCTTTGGATCCCACTGCTTTCTCTTCCCAGAAGGAGAGTGGTGAGGACAGCAAGCAGCCATTGCCAAGAACACAGCTGGCTGGGACGGAGCTGAGCTGAACCAAAGCAGGAACCTGCCTGTCCACCGGGCAAGGCTGCCTTCAAGGGGAGATAAGCAGCACCAGGCAGGTGGCACTTCTAATTATCATGAAGTGGGTGCATCCGGTCTCCCAAGGCTTCATTCACCAAGGAAACCAGGGGGAAGTAATGTCTCTTTCTGCCATTCTCCCTGGGACAATTAGAGGATCAGCCCTGGAGCCGGGAGGCTACACACATGGCTTTTTGAGACTGGCCTCTATCCCTGTCAGAACAGCATCCTGACCCGTTTGCTGTTCTGCATCATTTCTGTCCAAGAAGGTATGCGTAGATAAGGATTTGCATGAGAGAAAGTCCTCCTTCCCCCCTTAAAAATCTCTCTGGCTTTACTAACAGCTCCCCACTCCTCCTCTCCGTGCCCTGCCCCCAACACCATTACTCATGCCAGCTGGGCATATGGTGCTGAGTTCTGGCTCCACTTCCACTGGTTCCATGCCATATGTATATCCATGGTCCCAGAATTTTGTCAGAAAGGGCCAGAAACTGAAGCATGTAGGCGTTAGCTTGCAGGGTTTCTATGGGAATACTGATTCCAAGTTGTTCATTATACAGACGGGAAGGCTGAGGCCCAGGATGGAGATATGATTTGCCCAGGATCACCAACATTTATGGCTGGTGTTCTCTGCACAGACTTTACATATCTTATTTCATTTTCTCCTCAGAACAACCCTAGGAGTCCAACACTATTATTTAGTCAGTTTCACAGATGAAGAATCTGAGGCTTAAAGCAGTTACTTAACTTGTACAAGATCAAGGTACTATGTGGGACAGGATTCAAATACATCCGCCCCATTCCAAAGCCATCCTATAAACACTGCCAATTTCCCAGAGAGGCCTGCCATCATGGTTTTGTTTTCATTTACAGACTTGTTTGTCTTTAAACATTTTGGTAAGCTAAAAGTCACTTAAATCCCACCCTTTTTTAAAGCTCTGGCAGGGTGCTAGTTATTGAAAGGAATCCTGTGGTGAAAGCTTTTGTTAAAAAAAAAAAAAAAAAAAACATTTAGGGAAATAATCTGTCACTCCCTGATTTATCTCTTTGCTAAGCTGAGCTTTTCACAAAGCAGGTTCTTCTGAAGCAAGGCTCACTGGCCCTGCTCTGAGCAGGTGGGCTCCCTGCTGTTCTGGACTCTGGATGGGATATGACGCATTGAGGGGCTACTATGCCCACAGACACCTGCATGTGTGATAAGTCACTGCAGGTACTTTATAGCCCACAGGGTGCCTTGTTGGTTACCATGAGACTCCACGATCTTGGCCAGAGGTGACGGGACCAGAGGCCCAAGTCTGAGTGGAGGTGGACGACAGACCAGCCTAGTTTGTGGATGGTGACCTGGCCTGTGTGAGGATCTGCCCATGAGGCCACAGTATTGGTGAGTGACAAACTCTCTCATGGGATGTCTAATTAAGAGACATGGGAAGAGAGTCAGAAGCAGAGAGAGAATAGAGAGAGGAGGTCGTAAGAGAAGCTGTGAGGCGGCAGGAGCCACAGGCATGCATGGTGTCTTAGTTTGCCAGGGCTGTTATAACAAATAGCACACACTGGTTGGCTTAACAACAGGAATTTTATCGTCATGCGGTTTTGAAAGCTAGAAGTCCAAAACCAAGGAGGCGTCAGCAAGATCGTGCTTTCTCCCCAAGTCTGTAGCATACTGGTGCTGGCTTGTTGCAATCCTTGGGGTCCCTTGACTTGCCTCTCTCTCCCTGTCACCTGGTGGTCCTTCTCCTTGTGTCTGCTGACTTCTGGCATCTGGCTCTTCTCTATATGGCATCCAGCAAGACAGGTTAAGGCCCACCTTCATCCAGTGGGGCCACACTTAAATAGGATCTTAGAAGATGTTATTCACAAATGAGTCCACACCTTAAATGGTAAAACATCTTCAAAGAGTTCTATTTCCAAAGGAGTTCACAGCCATAGGAACTCAGATTAAGATTAAGAACATGCAAAAGAGGCACAAAGAGAGAGGAAGAGACACCACTCCATGAATTTAGCAGAGCTACTTGTGACCGAAACAACGAGTCGATTCTTGCTATATCCTGAACAATGGCTCTTTCTCCAGGAAGCCTGAGATTCTTCTCTGATCACCCCTGGTCCCTGTGTTCTCTAACAGTAAGGGCAGGACAGAGTTTCAGCGAAGAGCAAGGACTTCAGGGTCCCACCCTAGGGATGAATCCCAGCTCTAACAGGAACTGGGTGCATGATCCTGGCAAGTTACCCGAGCTCCCCCAGCTCCAGTTTCCTCATTTGAAAAGAGAGAGCAATTAGAGGTACTGATTAAATGTGTAGATATTTATTAAGTGTGGATCACAAAGCCTGACCCATACCTAGCAGCTAACTAACAATAAGCCCCCATTAGCTGAACTAAACAGTCTGTTCTTTGAAACTGCAACAAGCTGAATTTAAACACTCAATGTCAGTCAGTCTTTGATTCATTTACTCACTCTATTTATTTATTCATTCAACAGTTATTTATCTGCTGTCTACTCTGTGCTGGGTGATGTTCTAAACATCAAGCATACAGAATTGAACAAAACAGACAAACTCACTGTTTCATGGAGGTTGCATACCTATGAGGGAGAAAGACAACAGACGGATACACAAATACATATAATGGGTCAAATAGTGACAAAGGCTATGGAGAAAAAGAAAGCAGGATAAAGGAGAATAGAAAGCATGATGTGTTCCTGCAATTGAGTATGTTGTGCTGTTTTCTAGGCGGTGGTCAGGGATGACCTCAGTGATAAGATGACATTGGAAGAAACACCTGACAGGAATACGGGAAGAAACCATGTGGGTATCTGGGAGAAGAGCTATCTGGAAGAGAGAACAGTGATGCAAATGCCCTGAGGTAGAGCCCTCAAAGTAAACTCTTATCAACAATGATGAAATAAAAATAATAATGCAACAATAGCCCTGCCAACCCATATTTGTGTAGCACATTATATTTACACAAACATCCACCCCCATGACTGTTTAGCTTTTCCCACATTCTTATGAAACCAGAAGGACTGGTATCATTTCATTTTACCAACATTACAACAAAGGCTTGGGGCAGGGTTTCTAAACCTCAGTACTACAGACATTGTGAACCAGATAATTCTTTGTTTGGGGGTTTGTCCTGTGCTTTGTAGGATGTTAAGCATTGTCCCTGGATTCTACCTACTAGATGCCAGTAGTATTCCCCCAAGTCATGATAAAAAAACAAACAAACATATCTCTAAACATTGCCAAATGCACCTGAGTGGGGGAGGGGGAAGGGCAAAACTATCCATGTCTAAGAACCACTAGCTCAGAGAAATGAAATATCTAGTCCAAGATCTCACATGAGTGAGCAGATTGGGTTTGATTCTGAACCAGATCTCCTGAATGTTAGGACCATCTCACCCTTTCTTCAGCAAGCAGAGTTTTCAGAAGTCACCCATGTCTTTTAAAATATCGAATTTCCGTCCTGGGGAGTTCTGCCATATTCTCTAATGGGACAGCAAGAATTCTCCAAGTACAGGGGTAGTGACTAGTGAAGGAGGAAGGACTATTGATGGGTCCCTGAAATTGATAAAGGTACTTATGAACATTTACTCAATTGAAACTTAGCCTAGTATTATATTGTGCCTAAGAGTTACCTCCTGAGAGCCTCCTTGTTGCTGAAATGTGGCCTTTCTCTAAGCCAAACTCAGGATATAAATGCATTACCTTCCCCCCAGCATGGGACACAACTCCCAGGGATGAGCCTTCCTGGTACCAAGGGATTACTGCCAAGAACCAACTTGGTAGTAATTGGAAAAAGACGTTGACTAAAAAGGGAAAAGGGTAAAGAAAAATGAGTTTACATGGCTAAGAGACTACAAAGTGAGTTGGGAGGTCATTCCAGAGGTTATGTCTCAGGAGGACCTCATTGATTGCCATGGTAAATACTGCCTCAAATAGCAGGGCTTCTGAAAGCTCTGGAGACATCCGGACACTATAGACAGGAGAGAGAGCTCAGGAGTTTGGCACCCTGCCAGTGGGCCCTACTTGGGAACTTATGCTCCCCAGTGTGACAGAGTTGGACTCAGCTGTGGTTTCCCTATACATGGCTCTTTTGCCCCTTCTATTTGAACCTATAATTAGTGCCAGAGTTGATAGGTGTATGTCCAAGAGACTTAAATCTTTGGGCTGTCCATGTGCCAGCTGAGCCCTGAATCTCAACAGAGTTGCAACACTTACTCTCCAGTTCATTGGACTCACCCAAGTCAACATCTCAACAAGATGATGATGATGATGGACAACGACCACCCCAAGGAACAGAGAGAGTCTAAAACTGCAAGCAAGATAGTCCCATCCATCTGCCCCATGGAATCTAAGCCCCCTCTCAATTAGAGGTGCAGTGGGCATCACCATCCCAGAATCCTCAGGACTGGGGAATGAACGATGGACTAGGACAGACTTACTGGTATTCTAGTGTAGATTTATTGTGATTCTAGCAATGGAAGAACTTTTATTATTGATGTGGAGGCAGTGGCCACTGGAGGTTCTGAGGGGACAGAGAAGGAAAAATAGGTGTAATATGGAGACATTTTCCAGACTTGGGAATTGTCCTGAATGACGTTGCAATTACAGATACAAGCCATTATATCTTGTTGTAACTTACAAAATTGTGCAGGAGAGAGTGTAAACTACAAGGTAAACTATAATCCATGCTTAGTGGCAATACTCCAAAATGCATTCACCAATTGTAACAAAGGTACCACACTAATGAAGGATGTTGTTATTGTGGGAAAATGTGAGAGGGATTGGGAGCAAGGCGTATGGAAATCCCCTATATTTTTTATGTAACATTTATGTAATCTAAGTATCTTTTTAAAAAATTAAAAACTATATTTAAAAAACACTTTCTGGGTGCCATGTAGAGTAATGGGGGGATACTAGAGGAGTCAGGGATGAAGAAGAACAGTGGGGGTGGTCTTCTCCATTGTGCTGAACCTCTAGTCAGGATGGAGCAGCCAAGCTAAGGGAGGAAGAAGCCTATCGCCCCACTCCTGGGTCACTGCCAGATGCTGAGGAAACCTAGTGGCTCTTGCCTTTCCAGAAGTGTCAGCCCCCAAAGCAGGAGGGTCCTGGACAAGTTATGGGGCTGCTTCTGTCTTCTTCATTCATGCCACAGATGAGGAAACAGGCACAGAAGAGAGGAAACCACTTGCTTACTGTATGATACCTTTAAAATGGGGAGAAGAGAGTGCACTCCAGGGGACTACCTGTTCGCATGGGGTCAGGTGACCTCTCTAACCATGCTCAGTGGGCGGCCACTGGGTCTGCATGAACGGATGACCTCTTCCCAGGGGCCTGGGGCCTCAGAGGCAGCCCCCAGGCCTCATCCAACTTTAGAAATCCAGATTCTTTCTCTCCTCTCTCATGCCTGAGACAGTGGGCCAGAAGGCCCTACCCAGCAGACATCCTCACAGCCCCAGACAGGAGAGCCCACCACCTGAGCAGCACCTTATGGGAAGAGGCACAAGACAAGAGGGTCCTGGCTGTAAGGAAGGGAAGCAATTGCACTGACAGTCCAGGCGGCTGGCTCAGCAGAGCTGCTACACGACCCTCTTCCAGGGAGCAAATAGTCCTGTCCATCCAGAGACTGATGGATTCATTCATTTATTCATTCGCTTATTCATTTTACACATATTTAGTAATTCCCTACAGTGTGTCAGGACCAACACCCATATCCAGCTCTGGATAGAAAAAAGTGCCCCCTTCAGAAGTATTGTGGTAATGGTAAGAGGATATTGGCTGGAGAGTAGGGGTCTATATTAGAGTCCCCCAACCCGCCAAACAGGTAGAATGCTAACCTGTATAACTTCAGATAATACCTTCCCCTCTCTGGGCCTCTGTTCAGTACAAGGAGCATTTTAGACAAAATAATAATAACAGCTTCTACTTATTGAGTCAAAGCATAGTATTAAGTACTTCACGTCTGTGACCTCCATTAATTCTCAAAAGAATCATGCAATAAAAATAATACAATCTCCATTTTACAGGTGAGGAGACTGATTCTCAGAAGTGTCAGTGACTTGCTCATATTTTGTGAGTTGCACAGGGAGACCTGACCAGGTGTGCCTGATGCCAGAGCTGGGATTCTTAACGACTTTCTATTCTGCTGACAAAGGTCTCAAAGGTCTCTTGGGCTCTCATCAGCTGCCTCTGTCTGGCTGGAAAAACAAAACTAAAATTGTTGGGAGACAAGAGAAAGTGGTGTCCTTTCCTGCCACCAACATGCGCATCCCTGCCCCTGTACCCACATCTTCTGGAAATTCCTAGAACTCCTAATGTATTACCATCCTTGATAGACAAAATAGGAAGTCAATCTACCGTTCCATGGACTTCACCGTTCCTACTGCTCAGTCCCTAAGGGCATTCTCAATTGCTCCTTCCTCTGGGAGAAAAGTTGAGTTCAAGAGCCTGCAAGGGCCAGAGGGGACTTTGGTTAAGGAAGTGGGTCCATGATGAGATGATGCAGTGAGCAGCCTTCCAAAGGAGGCAGCACCACTCAGCTCCTGACAAGTGTCAGCAGGTGAGAAAACGGGCCTTGGGTTTCCAGATCTAATAATCAAGGGAGACAGAAATATGGATTTTTGTATGAAATTTCCTGATATATTAATATTGAAAACTTATTCAAAAATGTAAAATATCCCTGTGTCTGCAAAAAATCAAAACAAACAAAATCATATCTGGCAGCTGAATTCTACCCCATGAGATTCCAGAAAGCAAACTCGACACTCTGGCCTCCCTAGCATCTTCCCTTCTGAATGATAACTTCATGTCTAAATCCCTACTTCTCATTTTAGACTTAATGGCTTACCACATTTATAAGAAATTAATTCCTCCATTTTCCAATGGCTTTCCATTTCACAACAAAAGCCAATGTCCTTGCCTACCAGGCCCCTCCAATGTCACTCTGACCCAATTTATTCTACTGCTCTCTCCCTCATGCTGCTCCTTCCTATTCCTTGAACTCTCCAAGTTCATTGATGCCACAGGGCCTTTGCACTTGCTATTTCCTCTGCCTTAAAAGTTCTTTGCTCAAATATCCAAATGGCTTACTTCTTTGTCTACTATAGATAGCTCCTCAAAGCTCACCTCATCAGTGAGATCTTTCTTGCGGGCCCCACTTCCCTTCCTTGTTTCATTTTCCCCCTTTGCAATTATCACTGTTTGATATAATAAGACATTTTTCTTGTTCATTTGCTTACTGTCTTTCCATGCTAACAAGTAAGCTCAGTGGAAACAGAGGTTTCTTTTATTTTATTCACTGCTTTATCCCCAGGTCCCTAAATAGTAGCTGACACACAGTAGGCACTCAATTGAAGCTTGTTGGATTATGAATGGACAAATAAATGGAATGTTTCCTTATACAACAAGTGTTTACTGACACTTCCTGACACAAGGATGTTGAGCTAAACATGTAACAAAAACTTTTAAACACTCAGACAATTTGACCCATTAATTCCACTCCTGGGAAAATACCCTGAGGAAATAATATGAAATGGCAGGAAAAAATAAGCCAACAATATTTTTTGCTATTGAATACAAAATAGGGGAAAAAATGGAAGCAACTGAAATGTCCATTAATAAACAAATGATGTTTTCATAAGCATGTTGAAATGCTTGTGATAGAATATTAAATAAACATGCAAGCTCTAAAACAACAAACAGGATTTACTTTCAATGTGGAAAATACATGAGGGGATGAAGATAGGAAAAATTGCTAAAACATTGCTGCAGCTTTATGATGAGGCATTCGGAAAATACAATATTTTTTTCTTTATGATTTTCTTTATTTTTTTAAGTTTTCTACAATGCACATGGATATATTTTTAAATTAGGAAATATTAGGGAAACTAAGGAGACGTCATCATCTTGGGTAATGATGGCAATTTATCATATCCCCCAAGGGGGATAACAGTATCCCAGGCAGAGGCCAGCTGGTTGCCTGCAGGGAAACAGTAGGAAAATGAGGCTGAGCTGCCCTGGACTCTCTTTGCCACAGTCTCCTACTCAGTGACTTTCAGCCATTTCAAGGGAAACCACGATGGGAGAAACCATCTTCCCCGACTGCTGGGAAATTGCTCCAGCTCTGATCAATCAGGGAACCATCTCTTCAGCCCCTGACATTTATCAAACCTTCCTCATCCTTATCTGTCACTTTGCAAAGGGACACAGTCTAATCAGGTCAGAATCTCCGAGGGTCCCTGATGATAAAGATCAGCGGGGGTTCTGAGGGGGTGGGGAGAAAAGGGAGTCAGGGAGATGGGGAGAGGATCACAAGGGAGAAGGGGGAAGAGCAAATGTTCAGAGACCGCCCGTTTGTTTTGCAATCATGGCAATTAATGCTGGGAAGTGACATTTTAAGGGGCTCTGGTGACAGCTTTGGTGACATTCCTGTTTGTGATTCTACGGCAAATCTCTGTCTATATCTTAATTTAGAGTGTGGAGACAGCTCGGAGGATGGCTGTCTGGGGATGCCAAGTGCCTCTCTGACGGAGGCACCTCTCCCTCCTGCTGTGCCTGAGCCTTGGCATTTAGGCAGCAAGGCCAGTGACCGGGAGGAGGGGAGAGGCTAAGAAACCAAAGGAAGTTGCTCTGCGTCAGGGTCACGGTCTGGCCTTGCAGGGTCCTTTTAACTCACCAAGCCGTATAGCTAGCTGGAGCAAAAATGAACGTTCTACCTTTCCACAAGGCGCATTTGCTCTGTGCTTCAGCTGGGGAGAAAAGAAAGAGAAAAAAAGAGAAAACTTCCCAATTCTTCAATACTTCCCAATACTTTCAAGGTTGGCTAGCTCGAAGAATCCTACTTTCAAACACATATCTTGTCTCCTTTGGTTTCTAAGAGGTCACAGCTCACATTTTACAATCTGAGACTCTGAAGGGATTAATGGACTTGCTACCTCATTCCTGACAAATGGCTACCTACTCTGTTTGAATATCTCCGAAGATGAGGATCTTACTGTCTTTTTGACTAAGTGGGAGGTAGGCTATGTAGATATAATCAGCTTCTTGCTCACTGATACTCGGGATGCTGCAGGGATAAATACAAGGTGGCAAAACAAAGTGCATAGTGAATTTGAACTCTAGGGATGTGGGTTTAAGAACAGTTCCACCGCCAAACCTGCTATGTGATATGATATGAGGCGAGTGACAATTTCTTTGAGTCTTAGTAAGGTTCCTTGTCTTTCAAAAGGGTTTGGTAATGCACAGAGTTTATCATACAATGCTTTTGAAGCCATTTTATAAATTTTATAAAATTTAATAGCCATTTTATAATTGGGTTATATAAAAATAAAGAGGCTATTACTGTTTTAAACCCCTCAAGACCATAGCTTCTAGAGGCTGCTTTGCACCTTCTCCAGTAAACACAGTGTCTGACACACAGTAGGTGTAAAGTAAACATTTGTTAAGTTAGTGAAATGAGTGAAATGAGTGAATGAGCAGTGATCCAGAGGTGTGTCCAAAAGAGAAGATGCAGGGACTAAATGCCGGCCGAGCTCCCTGGGGAGATGGCTGACCACGGTGTGAAGTGGTGCAGGGAGCAGCCAGCAGGCTTTGTAAAGGGTGCTGTGCGATGCAGAATTCCAAAAGCCTTCCGAACAAGAGGCGGGGGGAGCATCACCTTATCAGGGCAGTCTGGTATCAAGAGATTTCCAAGCCTTTTTCTTTTTAAGCTGGATCTTTCTAAAATATTCCTATGCGGAACCCTGATATGTGAACCAGGTTAAAGCAAATCTGCCGATTTTGCCTTCCTCTTGCTGGCAGGTAGTGCTCGCAGCACACTCAAGATTTAAAAACCCGAAGGTTCTTTCAAAATCGGAGCTGAGCTTAGTAAGGGAGTTTCCCCAT
>JAQZBX010035237.1:5223-24761 GCA_029593785.1 Cabassous unicinctus
AAAAAAAAAAAAAAAAAAACACTTCAAAAGATAGGAATAGAAGGAAACTTCCTCAACATGATAAAGGGTATATATGAAAAACCCACAACTAACATCATATTCAATGGTGAAATCCTAAAATCTTTCCTTCTAAGATGTGGAACAATACAATGATGTCCGTTTTCACCACTGCTATTTAACAGTGCTTTAGAAGTACTTGCTCATGCATGTAGGCAAGAAAAAGATATAAAAGGCATCCAAATAGGAAAGGAAGAAGCAAAAATTTCACTATTTGCAGACAACATGATCCTATACCTCGAAAGCCCTTAGAAATCTACAACAAAGCTTCTAGAGCTTATAAATGAGTCCAGGTTATTAGATTACTGTGCAAAAATCAGTAACATTTCTATACACCAATAATGAGCAATCTGAGGAGGAAATCAAGAAAAAAATTCTCATTTACAATAGCAATTAATAAAATCAAATACCTAGGAATAAATTTAACTAAAGATATAAATGACTTGTACACAGAAAACTACACAACACTGTTAAAGGAAATCAAAGAAGACCTAAATAAATGGAAGAATATTCCCTGTTCATGTATAAGAAGACAAAACATCATTAAGAAGTCTGTCTTACCCAAATTGATTTACAGATTTAACATAATTTCTATAAAAATTACCACAGCATTTTTTACTGAATTGGAAAAGCTAACTATGAAATTTATTTTGAATGGCAATAGTCCCTGAATAACCAAAGACATATTGAAAAAAAAAAAAGAAATCCAAGGAATCACACTGCTTGACTTTAAAACATACTATAAAGCTACAGCGTCCAAAATGCATGGTATTGGAACAAGGATAGAGATACTGACCAATGGAACTGAATTGAGAGTGCTGATGTAGATCCTCACATATACAGTCAATGGGTATTTGAAGAGGCCATGAAACACACTGAACTGGGAGAGAATGGCCTCTTCAACAAATGGTTCTTGGAGAACTGGATATCCATATCTAAAACACTGAGAGAAGAACACCATCTCACACCTTATACAAAAATTAACTCAAGATGGATCGAAGATCTAAATATAAGAGCCAGGACCATAAAGATCTTAGAATATAATATAGGGAAGCATCTACAAGATCTTGTATTAGGAGATGGTTTCATGAACTTAACACCAAAGCATGAGCAATGAGAGAAAAAATAGGTAAATGTGACTTTACAAAATTAAAAACTTTTGCAGCTCAAAGGATTTTGTCAATAAAGTGAAAAGTCAGCCTACTAAATGGGAGAAAATATTTGGCAACCATATATCTGACAGGAGCCTAATATCCTGCACATATAAAGAAATACTACAACTGGAAAATAAAGACTAGCAACACTTTTTAAAAAATGGGCAAGTGATTTGAATAGCCACTTCTCCAAAGAAGAAATACAAATGGCTAAAAAGCACATGAAAAGATGCTCAACATCACTAGCTATTAGGGAAATGCAGATCAAAACCACAATGAGATATCTCTTATACCTATTAGACAGGTGGCTATTAAAAAAAAAACAGACGACTACAAGTGAAGTGTTGGAGATTATGTGGAGGAATAGGAACCCTTATCCACTGCTGGTGAGAATGCAGAATGTTGCAACCATTGTGGAGGACAGTTCTGGCTGTTCCTCAGGAAGCTAATTATAGTACTGCCATATGATCCAGCAACCCCACTACTGGGTAGAAACTCAGAAGAATTGAAAGCAGGGACACAAACAGATATATGCACACAAATGTTCATAGTGCCATTATTCACTATTGCCAAAAGTTGGAAACAACCAAAATGTCCATCAAGAGATGAATGTATAAACAAACACATGTGATAACGTGGAAGAACCTTGAAGACCTAATGTTGAGTGTAGCAAGCCAGTCACTGATGGACAAAATCACATGACCTCACTGATATGAATTAAGCAAATTGAGGAGACTCACAGAGCTAGAGTCTGGAAGATAGATTTACAGGAGACAGAAAGGGAGCAGAGAGTTGTGAGCCAATGCCCATATGGGAAAAATCTATGATAAGGTAGAGGAGTGTAGTTGTGCAGTGGATATGCATGGCAGTGTTGCAGCAATGCTAATGGGTTGGGTGGTGCCTGCCTGTTAGGCGGGTAGGATGGGAAGGTTGCAAATGTCCATGGAACTGGGGGGAGGGCCCAGGGAGGGAGCAGATAAACTCTGGGGAAACTACAGCATTGGGAATAGTTTTTGGCAGATTAGGCATGGGAGGGTTACTGGTTTAAGGTGTTTGATGTGGGGGCATGCAGGACAGGGCACCCCTGGGGCAAGCTTCCTGGGAGTACGTAAGTGTTCATCATGTCATGGTGCATTGTATCAGTGGGTGGAGACCCACACAATAAATGGGAAGGTGTTGATCTCCCATCCTGGGAGTATTGATATGTTCTCAAATAAAGGGGAGGGAGTTTCTCGAGAGTATAAGCAGTACCTAATAGAGAAGGCCAGGCCAGTATGTCAAGACCTCAGTGTTGTTGCACATGACTATGAATCTTGTTCTTCAAGGAGCAAAGCTTGATGCTTGCCATGGGCCCTGAGTAGAGGGGGAGGAGGAATAGAATAGATGGAATATGGGGCATTTTTGAGGTGTTGGAATTTTATACATGATCTTGCAATGATGGCTATAGGCCATGTTAAATTTCATCAAAATTTATAAAAGTGCATGGTCCAAATTGTAAACCATAATGTAAATCATTGACCATGGTTAGTAGCAATGCTTCAATATTAGTACATCAATTGTAACAAATGTGCTACCCACTTATAAAATATAATTAATAGGGGAAAGGGA
Organism: Cabassous unicinctus; assembly: GCA_029593785.1. Taxonomy (NCBI): domain Eukaryota; kingdom Metazoa; phylum Chordata; class Mammalia; order Cingulata; family Chlamyphoridae; genus Cabassous; species Cabassous unicinctus. The sequence goes on from JAQZBX010035237.1 coordinate 8,043, forward strand.
AAAAGGGGGAGGATTTTGGATATATGGGTATCCCCTATATTCTGTACATGACTTTTCTGTAACCTAAAGCTTCTTTGAAGATAAAATGAAAAACATAAGACACTGGGGGAATAAATGAAAGAAAATGTCACTGCACATACAAGGCAACAGATCTTACAGTGATGAAAGACAATACCAAAATTTATTTAATTTATTTTATTTTTTTATTACTTCAAATTCTTTTTATTTTATTATTTTAGCTGTCATTTTTTAAATTATGATTATTTCATTTTCTTATTAATTTTATTCAGTTGTGTTTTTTTGCTTCATTATTTATTTATTTATTTATTTATTATAGTATGGTGGCAGGAGTCCATTCTTGCCAACCAGGTTTTATTTATTTTTTACTATTACATATATATTTTTTAAATTTATTTTTATTTTTTTTATTTTTAAAAGATACTTAGATTACATGAATGCCACACAGAAAATATAGGGATTCCCATATGCCCTACCTCCCACACCTCCCACAACCTCCCACACAAGCATCCTTCATCAGTGTGGCACATTAATTGCAACTGACAAACACATCCTGGGGCTCTGCCACCCAGCATGGACCATAGTTCACACTGCAGACCATACTCTCTCCCACACAGTTCTGCATGTTATACGATGATACGAAACGGCCCATAACTGTCATTGCAATGTCAATCAGGACAATTCCCAAGTCCTGAAAAAGATCCCGTATTACAACTGCTCTTCCCTCTGACACCCCTAGAGCCTCCACTAGCCACTGGCTCCACGCCAGTGTTGCAATTTCTTCCATTGCTTGAATCACAATATGTCTATGGTAGAATACATGCAAGTCCACTCTAGTCCATAGCCCTTCCCCTCATACTGAGGAGTCTGGGATGGTGATGTCCACTCCACCTCCAATTGAGAGGGGGCTTATATCCATGGGGAAGATGGATGGGATTATCCTGCCTGCAGCTACAGACTCTCTCCCTTCCCTATGATGGCCATTGTCCATCATCATCTCACATGCAGTTGTCCTAGGTGAGTCCAATGAGCTGTAGAGTAGGAGTTGCTGCTCTACCAAGGTTCTTGGCCCAGCTGGCACATGGACAGCCAAAAAACTCAAGTCTCTGGAAATACACCTACAAACTCCAGCACCAAGTATAGGTTTGAAAAGAAGGGACAGATGAGCCATGTGCAGGGAAGACATAGCTGAGTTCAACTCTGTCACTCTCAGGAGCACAAACTCCAAAGTAGGGCCCACTGGCAAGGCACCAAACTCCAGAGCTATCTGCCCTGACATTGGACCTGGGTGTCTCCAGAGCCCTCAGGAGCCCCACTATTTGGGGTGATATCCACTTTGTAATTCTATGAGATCCTACTGAGACGTGCATAAGTGTCACCTCTGGGATGACCTCCTGACACATTTTGAAGTCCCTTAGGCATATAAACTCATTTATCTTTATGTTTTCCCCCTTTTATTCAGTCTTTTTCCAGTCACATTGCCAATTGGCACTTGGTAGCAATCCCTCGGTGCCAGGGAGGCTTATCCCTGGGAGTCATGTCCCATGTTGGGAGGAAGGTAATGCAATCATATGCTGAGTTTGGCTTAGAGAGAGGCCACATTTGAGCAACAAGGAGGCTCTTAGGAGGCAACCCTTAGGCACCCCATAACAGTAGGCTAAGTTTCAATTTCTGCAAAGGTGCATAAGCATAGTCATCAATATCAAGGGCCCATGAGAGGATAATCTTCCTTCGCCAGTCACTTCCCCTGCACTTGCTGCTCCCTTAGAGAATGTGGCAGAGCTGTCCAGAATGGGAATTCAATATTCTGTAGGTTATTGTGTGAGTCTCCACCCACTGTGACAATGTCCCATGAACATTTGAACATTTTTACATACCTTATATGTGTGCTCAGGTGAACTTCCTCCCATGCACCATACCAATGATCCACCGCTGCCCCAGTTGTAACTCTTCTGTGATCCAAAGCTTCTTCAAAGATGAAGCCATTACAATAGCTAAATACAATAAATAAGAAAATGAAATAATAATAATAAGTTTAAATGTAAGAGATAAAATACATAAAAAATAAAAAAAAATAAAAAAATTAAATTAAATTAAAAGATTTGGATATAAAAAATGAAAAATATTAAAAAAGTTTTTTTGACCTTTTGCGTTTCATCACTGCAATATATGGGGTCCAGTCTGTACTGTGGCACCTTCCACCTCTCATTCCCCAGTGTCTTGCTATTTTTCATTTTGTTTTCAAAGAAGTTTTAGGTCACAGCAAAGTCACACACAGAATACAGGAGACTCTCATATACCCAACAACCTCCCCCTTTCCTCCCCTCCATATTAGTACCTTTTTATATGTGGATGGTAACACTGTTATAACTGATATACAAATAGTGAAACATAGCTACTAAACATTGTCTACGGTTTACACTATGTTTTACATTTTAGACCATACACTTTTATAAATTTTGATGATATTTACCATGTTCTGTGTCCATCACTGTATGGTAATGAAGAACAATTCTACTGACCACTAAATACACCCTGTTTGGTCTATTCTATTTCTCTCACTGCCCCCCCACACACACCTCCAGGGCCCACGACAACCCCCTGGCTTGACTTGTTGGGTGACAAGATTCATAGTTACATGCAACAAGAGGACTTGACACACTGGTTTGTCCTCCCCTATTAGGAACCACCCTTGCTCTTGAGAGACTCTTGCCTGCCTATCTCTGAACAAATCGGTCCTCCCAAAGATGGGAGTCCAACTCTTTCCTGCTCATTATGTGGGTCTCCATCCACTGATATAACACATTATGACAGAATGAACACTCACACATTCCCTAGAAGCCTGCTCTAGGTGTGCCCTGTCCTGAATGCCCCTCCCCAAACAACACCCTAAACCAGAGACACTTCTTTGTCATTTTGCCATAAGAGCATTCTCACCTCTGTAATTTTAACCTCTAACCCACAAATCCCAGTGTTCACCTGGTCCCTCTCACAACCCTCCCCCCAGTATCCTGGGCCTTCTGACCCACTCTTTCCAATATACCCATCTGTCAACCCTGCACCACCCAACCCAATAATATCACTCCCCTCCTGTCCTATCCTTTCAATACACAGCTACACACTACCCTTTACCATAGATTATATCCGTATGGGTGATGGCTCACAACCTTCTCTTCTCTTTCTTGTAAACCTATCTTACAGACAATAGCTCTCTGAGACTGCTCATTTTCCTTAATTTATATCAGTGAGGTCATGAACTGCTCATCTTTCAATGCCTGGTTTGCTTCACTCAACATAAGGTCTTCAAGATTCATCCATGTTATCCTGTATGTTTCTACTTTATTCCTTCTTACAGCTGAGTAATATTCCATTGTATGTATGTACCACATTTTGTTTATCCATTCTTCTGTTGATGGGCACCTTGGTTGTTTCCAACTTTTGGCAATAGTGAACAATGCTGCGATGAACACTGGTGTGCATATATCTGTTTGTGTCTTTGCCTTCAATTCTTCAGGGTATATACCCAGCAGTGGAATCGCTGGATCATATGCCAATTGTATAGTTAGTTTTTTGAGGAACTGCCAAACTGTCCTCCATAGTGGCTGGAACATTCTACAATTCCAACAGTAGTGGATGAGTGTTCCCATTCATCTACATGCTGTCCAACACTTATAGTCTGCTGTTTTTTTAATAGCCGCCATTCTAACACATGTAAGATGGTATCTCATTGTAGTTTTGATTTACATTTCTTTAATAGTTAGTGATGTTGAGCATCGTTTCATGTGCTTTTTAGCCATTTGTATTTCTTCTTTGGAGAAGTGTCTATTCAAATCACTTGCCCATTTTTTAAATGGGTGTTTTTATTTTCAAGTTATAGGATTTCTTTATATATGCAGGATATTAGGCTCCTAGCAGATATATGGTTGCCAAATATTTTCTCCCATTTGGTAGGCTGCCTTTTTATTTTCTTAATAATATCCTAGAAGGTGCAGAAGTTTTTAATTTTGAGGAGATCCCATTTATCTATTTTTTCTTTTGCTGCTCATGCTTTGGCTGTGAAGTTCATGAAACCATTTCCTATTACAAGGCCCTTTGATGCTTCCCTACATTATCTTCCAAGGTCTTTATTGTCCTGGATCTTATATTTAGATCTTTGATCCATCTTGAGTTGATTTTTGTATGAGGTGTGAGACAGTATTCTTCTATCATTCTTTTGGATATGGATATCCTGTTCTCAAAGCACCATATGTTGAAGAGGCCATTCTCTCCCAACTGAGGGGGCTTTGTGGTCTTCTTGAATACCAGAGAACTGTATATGCGAGGATCTATATCGGAACTCTCAGTTTGGTTCCATTGGTCAGTATGTCTATCCTTGTGCCTATACCATGCAGTTTTGACCACTGTAGCTTTGTAGTATGTTTTAAAGTCAGGTCGTGTGATACCTCCAACTTCATTTTTCTTTTTCATTATGTCTTTGGTGATTCCAGGCCTCTTACCCTTCCAAATAAATTTTGTAGTTAGTTTTTCCAGTTCCTTAATAAATACAGTGTTGATTTTTATTGGGATTGCATTAAATCTGTAGATTAGTTTGGGTAGGATAGATATCTTGATGATGTTTAGTCTTCCTATCCATGAACAGGGAATATTCTTTCATTTATTTAAGTCTTCTTTGATTTCCTTTAACAGTGTTGTGCAGTTTTCTGTATATAAGTCCTTTACATCGTTAGTTAAATTTATTCCTAGTTATTTGATACTTTTAGTTACTAATATAAATGGTATTTTTCCTTGATTTCCTCCTCAGATTGTTCGTTATTGGTGTACAGAAATAGTACTGATTTTTGAACATTGATCTTATAGCCTGTGACTTTAATGAACTCCTTTATAAGTTCTAGAATGTTTATTGTAGATTTCTCAGGGCTTTCTATGTATAGGATCATGTCATCTGCAAATAGTGAAATTTTTACTTCTTTCTTTCCAATTTGGATGCCTTTTATATCTTTTTCTTGCCTCAGTGCTTGAGCAAGTGCTTCTAAGACAATGTTATATAGCAGCAGTTATAGTGGGCATCCTTGTCTTGTTCCCAATCATAGAGGGAAAGCTTTTAGGATTTCATTATTGAAGATGATGTTGGCTCTGGGTTGTTCATATATACCCTTTATCATGTCCAGAAAGTTTACTTCTATTCCTATCTTTTGCAATATTTTTATCAGGAAAGAGTGCTGTATTTTGCCGAATGCTTTTCCTGCACCTATAGAGATGATCATGTGATTTTTTTTTTGTTCAATCTGTTTATGTGGTGAATTACATTGCTTGTTTTTCTTATGTTGAATCATCCTTGCATACCCAGGATGAAACCCATTTGGTCATGGTGTATAACTCGTTTGCTATGTTGTTGAATGCGATTAGTAACTATTTTGTTGAGGATTTTAGCATCTAGGTTCATTAGAGAGATTGGTCTGTACTTTTCCTTTCTTGTGGCATCTTTGTTTGGCTTTGGTATTAGGGTAATGTTGGCATCATAGAATGAGTTAGGCAATGTTCCTTCTACTTCTATTTTTTTGGAAGAACTTAAGCAGGATTGGTGTTAGCTCTTTCCAGAATGTTTGGCAGAATTCAGCTGTGAAGCCATCTGGTCTTGGGCTCTTCTTAGTTGGAGGGTTTTGATGACTGAGGCTATCTCTTTATTTGTAATCGAACTGTTGAGTTAATCAATTTCTTCTTTCATCAATGTAGGCTACTTGTGTGTTTCTAGGAATTTGTCCAGTTCCTCTAAATTATCATTTTTGTTGGAATATAATTTTTCAAAGTATCCTCTATGATATTCTTTATTTATGTGGGGTCAGTGGTGATATCCCCCTCCTCATTTCTTATTCTGTGTATTTGCATCTGCTCTCTCTTTTTCTTTGTTAATCTGGCTAAGGGTATGTCAATTTTATTGATCTTCTCAAACAGCCAGCTTTTGGTTTTGTTTATTTTTTCTAGTGCTTTCTTATTTTCTATTTCATTTAGTTCTGCTCTAATCTTTGTTATTTACTTCTTTCTACTTCCTTTGGGGTTAGTTTATTGCTTTTTTCCCAATTCCTCCAGGTGTGCAGTTTTGCTTTCAATTTTAGCTCTTTTTTAAAAAAATATATAGGCATTTATGGCTATGAATTTCCCTCTTAGAACAGCTTTGGCTGCATCTCATAGATTTTGTTATGTTAAGTTGTCATTTTTTTTCGTTTCAAGGTAGTTACTGATTTCTTTTGACATTTCCTCCTTGACCCACTGTTTGTCTAAGAGTGTGCCATTTAATTCCATATCTTTGTGCCTAATCTGGTTCTCCGACGCTTAGTGATTTCCAATTTCATTCCATTGTGATCAGAGAAATTACTTTGTATCATCTAAATCTTTCTGAATTCACTGAGAGTTGTTCTGTGGCCTAGCATGTGGTCTATGTTGGAGTATGAACCATGTGCACTTGAGAAGAATGTATATCCCACTGTATTTGGGTGTTGCATTCTGTATATATTTATTAGGTCCAGATCCTCTAATGTATTAATCAGAGTCTTTGTTTCTTTATTGATTCTCTGTCAAGATGTTATCTTTAATGGTGGTAATGGTGTATTAAAGTCCCCCACTATAATTTAGAGGCATTTATGTCTCCACTTAGTCTTTCCAGTGTTTGCCTCATGTATTTTGAGGTGCCCTGATTAGGTGCATAAATGTTCATGATTTTTCTTTCTTCTTGAAAGATTACCCCTTTTACTAATATATACTGTTCATTTATGTCTCTTACCATAGTTTTTCATTTAAAGTCTATTTTGTCTGATATTAGTATAGCTACTCCCACCCTTCTTTGGCTGTTGTTTGTTTGTAAAATTGTTTTCCAGCCATTCACTTTCAGCCTCTTTGAATCCCTGGATCTAAGTTGGCTTTCTTGTAGACAGCATATAGTTGGGTCATATTTCCTTATCCATTCTGCCAATCTGTGTCTCTTGACTGGTGAGTTTAATCCATTAACATTCAGTGTTATTACTCTCAGGGAATTTCTTACATCAGCCATATTTTCTTTGGGTTTATGTATGTTATATGTTGTTTTTATTTCTCTTTTTGTCTTTTTTGTTGTTCTTACACTCTCCTCCAACTGTCTCTCTCCTGTCTTTTCCTTTCAACCTGTAGAACTTCCTTTAATATTTGTTGAAGGGCAGGTTTCTTATTGGCATACTCTTTTAAATTCTGTTTATCTGTGAATATTTTGACTTCTCCATCAATTTTGAATGGCAGCTTTGCTGGATAAAGAATTCGTGGCTGGAAGATTTTCCTTTGAATAACTTAACTATGTCATACCACTATCTTCTTGTCTTCATGGTTTCAGATGAGAATCAACCCTTAATCTTATTGAACTTCCCTTGTATGTGATGGTTCTCTTTTCTCTTGCTGACTTGAGTGTTTTCTCTTTGTCTTGAGCATTGGAAATTTTGACAAGAATATGTCTTGGAGTCAAACTGTTAGGATTTATACTGTTTGGGGTGTGTTGTGCTTCCTGGACATGAATATCCATCTTCCTCAATAGGGTTGGGAAATTTTCAGCCATTATTTCCTTCAACACTCCTTCTGTTTCCTTTCCTTTCTCTTCTCCCTCTGGGATGCTTATAATGCATATGTTTGTGTGTTTTGTGTTTTTGTTTAAATCCCTAAGTCCCTGCTGGATTTTTTTCTATCTTTTTATCTATCTGTTCTATTATGTGTTTGATTTCAGATGTACTGTCTTCCACATCACCAATTCTTTCTTCTGTGTGCTCAATTCTGCTGTTATGTGATTCCAGTGGTTTTTTTATTTCTTGGATTGTGCCATTCATCACCATCATATTCATTATCTTTTTATGTATGTTTACAATTTCATCAGTATGTTCTCCCAGTGTCTTCTTAATAGCCTTAATCTCTTTCTTCACTTCATTAAGTTGGTCCATGATATTTGCTGGGACATCTTTGATTAGTTGTTCAATGTTCTGCATCTCTTCCTGGTTTTTAATCTGCTCATTGGACTGGTCCATGTCTTCCTGTTTCTAAGTATTGTTTATAATTTTTTGTTGGCCTCTGGTCATCATTTATCTTAAAGGGTTTATTCAGTTGATTAGCTTCTCTTTCTGTTCTATAATTTTGTTTAGCTGCTGGTTTTGTGTGTGTGTTAAGTTTTCTCTTTGACACTTTGTTCTTCTTGATCTATTTCCTTGCTGTTTGCTCTGTTTCCTTGAAGAAAAAAGTTTATGGGCAGAGAAATTGAAAGAGGTCAGAAAAGAAAAAGGATAATAGAAATAACAAGAAAAGTTAGAAGAGGGGCCATGTACTTAGTAAAATGAATATTTAGCTGATTTAAGCAGTGTAAAGTAATAGGAATAAAAAAATGGACTACCTACAATGAAATGTGAAACCAAATAGAGAAAACTATGTAGAAAGATTTAAAAGTCCAGAATGATGAGGAGAGAGAGAAAGAGAAAAGAAAGGACAGAAAGAAAAGCTTTATTAATAAAAATAAGGAAACAAAATAGACAAGATAGAAATCAAAACAGTGAAGCTGAGGACTAATAAAAAAAGGTGGAATGTAAGCACCACAACAGACAGCAGAAGATAGAGAGATGAAGGAAGGAGAAGAGATAGCATTGGTAGACAAAATCAGTATACACAGAAAATGGGAAATCAAGGAAGGAGAAGCACAGCAAAGAATAAATAAGTTAGCACCCCCTAATTTTCAAAAAGGGGAGGGCAGGATAGAGGAAGGAAAAACAAGAAACAAAACAGCAACAACAAAAACAAACAAACAAACACACAAGCAAACAATCAAACAAAGCTAAGGAAGAACAGCATTCCTTTTGGGGCCCTTGTGGAGCCTCTCAGGCTGCCTGTGTTCATCATTCAATCACCCTGCAGGCTTCTTTTTGCAGGTTTTGAGGCAGGTTTTAGTGAATAAACTAAGTTTAAAAAAATTTATCTTAATAACCTTTTTTTTTGGAAAAATAAGGGACCAAAAGAAGCTAGTACAAAAATAATATCTGTTTTCTTGTCCTATGGTATCAGCTGGGTTTTAGATATCCATGTGGATCATCACCTTTAAAGGAGACAGGAATCAAACCAGGGACCTCATACATTCAAGGCAGAGATTCCTCCACTGAGCTACCCCTCCAACTGGGTCAGCCAGCTCTTCAGAAAGCTATTCAATCACTTTCCCTTAGGCAGATTTTACTTTCCTAGGCAGCTGGATTCAGCAGGCTGTATGAGCAGATCCCGCTTCCCCTCTCCTGGTCAGGTTGAGTTCCCTTTTGAAATTCAAATGGGACCCTGATGACTAAGTACACCACACTGAAGTGATTTTTCAAGCCTCTTCTAGACAACCACCTCCTCCCAGGGAACCCTAAATAGGCTCTAGAAAACTTATTAAGGGCTTCCCATTACCTGACTGCCTTAGGGGAGTTGAAATTCTGATAGTCCTCAGCGCGGAACTATTAAATTGGCTGATTCTGCTCTCTCTCAAGCCAAGCCTCTGTATCCCAGGGCAGTTAGGTAAATCCGGCTGCCCAAGCAGATTTGCCTCTCCCCTCTGCCTGGTGCCTCTACTAGACCACACCCTCCTCCCAGAGGACCCTAAATAGGCTCTTGAAATCTTATTAAGTGTTTCCCATGGCCTGACTCATTTGGGCAAGTTGAAATTCTGATAGTCCTCAGTGCAGAACTATTAAATTGGCTGACTATGCCCTCTCTCAAGCCAAGCCTCTGTTTCCCAAGGTGGTTAGGTAAATCAGGCTTCCTCAGCAGATTTGCCTCTCCCCCAGCCTGGTGCCACTTTGAGCCAGCTGGTGCACTCCCCAAAGCTCCAAGGGGGTCCAGGCAACCAAACACACAGAAAGGAAACCCCTCTCCACCCGCCACCAGAACAATCCCACTCTTGGAGAATGTGCCCTCTTGCCGGGTGACTGGCAGGAGTCAGGGGTCACCCTGCCAGTTTGTCCTGAGGGTGAGGCTTAACTGTCCAAGATCTCCACGGGGCTAAAACTCATGGTTTTATCCTGAGCAATCCTTCTCCCTGTCCAGCTCCCTCCAGATCTATGTCCCAGAGGCTCCCACTCGATAAGCTCCCAGAACAGCTCACTCAGCCTGTATCCTGTCCCCAATCAGCCAACCCCTGTGGGAGAGATGGTGAGTGCCTACCTAAACTGACGCTATCTTGCCTTCTCTGGCTTCATTTTTGAAGAAGTTTTGGATCACAGAGGGTTACAACTCTGGCAGGGGAGGATCACTTCTGTGGGGTGTCAGTGATGGGGGATGCATGGGAGGAGGTTTACCTGGGGCATATATATAAAACATATGAAAGAGTTCAAGTGTTCATGTGTCATTGTCACAGTCTGTGGAGATCCACACAGTAACTGAAAAAATATCTAATTCCCATCTTGGGGAGTTCTGCCACATTCTATAATAGGACAGCAAGAATCCCCTGAGTACAGGGACAGTGACTAGTGAAGGAGCACAGACCATTGATAGGCCCTTGATATTCATGACCGTACTTATGAATCATATTTTTGAAATTGAAACTTAGCCTATTATTATAGACTGCCTAAGAGTTATCTCCTGAGAGCTTCCTTGTTACTCAAATGTGGCCTCTCTCTAAGCCAAACTTAACATATAAATGCATACCTTCCCCTCGGTGTGGGTCATTACTCCTGGGGATAAGCCTCGCTGGCACTGAGGGATTACTACCAAGCACCAAATAGCAATGTAACTGGAAAAAGACTTTGACCAAAAGGGGGAAAGGGTAAAGACAAATGAGTTTATATGGCTAAGAGACTTCAAAGTGAGTTGGAAGGTCATTCCAGAGGTTATACTTTTGCATGCCTCAGCAGGATCTCAATGACTGCACAGTAAATATTGTCTCAAATAGTGGGGCTCCTGAAGGCTCTGGAGACATCCAGATATTATAAGCATGTCTGACAGCTCAGGAGTTTGGCACCCTGTCAGTGAGCCCTACTTTGGAATTTATGCTCTCCACCGTGACAGAGTTGGACTCAGTTGTGGTTTCCCTACACATGGCTCTTCTGCCCCTTCTATTTGAACCTATAGTTAGTGCTAGAGTTGATAGGTTTATTTCCAAGAGACTTAAATCTTTGGGTTGTCCATGTACCTGTCAGACCTCGAATGTCAACAGAGTTGCAACACATACTCTCCAGATCATTGGGCTCACCCAGGACAACTACCAAGGAAATGTTGATGGACAACAACTATACCAAGGAACAATGAGAGTCTATAACTGCAAGCAAGATAGTCTCATCCATCTGCCCCATGGGATCTAAGACCCCTCTTAATTAGAGGCAGAGTGGGCATCACCATACCAGAATCCTCTATCCAGCAAAACTGGCATTCAAAAATGATGGAGAGATCAAAATATTCACAGATAAACAGAAATTAAGAGAGTATGTCAATAAGAAACCTGCACTTCAAGAAATACTAAAGGAAGTTCTACTGATTGAAAGGAAAAAACAAGGGAGAGAGAGTTGGAGGAGAATTTAAAAACAACTAAAAAGACAAAAACAGAAACAAAACAACATATGACATGCATTAACCCAAAGAAAATATGGCTGAAGTAAGAAATTCATTGCGAGTAATAACACTGAATGTTAATGGATTAAATTCACCATTCAAGAGACACAGATTGGCAGAATGGATAAGGAAATATGATCCATCTATATGCTGTCTACAAGAAACCCACGTTCAACCCAGGGATTCAAGAAAGTTGAAAGTGAATGGCTGGAAAACAATTTTACAAGCTAACAATAGCCAAAAGAGGGAAGGAAAAGCTATTCTAATAAAAGACAAAATAAACTTTAAATGCAAAACTATTGTAAGAGACAAAGATGGACACTATATATTAGTAAAAGGGGTAATCTCTCAAGAAGAGAGAACAATCTTAAACATTTATGCACCTAATCAGTGTACCTCAAAATACATGAGGCAAACTCTGGAAAAACTAAGTGGAGAAATAAATGCCTCTACAATTATAGCGGGGGACTTTAATACACTATTATCATTATTAGACAGAACATCTAGACAGAGAATCAATAAAGAAACAAAGACTCTGAACAATGCATTAGAGAACCTGGACTTAATAGATATATACAGAACATCACAGCCAAATACAGCAGGATTTACATTCTTCTCAAGTGCACATGGGTCATGCTCCAAGATAGATCACATGCTAGGCCACAGAACAACTCTCAATGAATTCAGAAAGATTGAGATTATACAAAATAATTTCTCTGACCACAATGGAGAGTGAAATTGGAAATCACTAAGGGCCAGAGAAACAGGTTAGGCACAAAGATATGGAAGTTAAACAACACACTCTTAGACAAACAGTGGGTCAGGGAGAATATCTCAAAAGAAATCTGTAACTACCTTGAAACTAATGAAAACGACAACACAACATATCAAAACCTATGGGATGCAGCGAAAGCTGTCCTGAGAGGGAAGTTCATAGCCATAAATACACAGATTTAAAAAGAAGAGCAAGCTAAAGTTGAAGACCTACTGCACACTTGGAGGAATTGGAAAAACAACAACAAACTATACCTAAAGGAAGTACAAAGAAGGAAGTAACAAAGATTAGAGCAGAACTAAATGAAATAGAGAATAAGAAAGCACTAGAAAAAATAAACAAAACCAAAAGCTGGTTCCTCGAGAAGATCTACAAAATTGACAAACCCTTAGCCAGACTAACAAAGGAAAAGAGAGAAGAGATGCAAACACACAAAATAAGGAATGAGCAAGGGGATATCACTACTGACCCCAAAGAAATAAGGAGTATCGTAAGAGGACACTTTGAAAAATTATATGCCAACAAGAATGATAATTTCAAGGAAATGGACAAATTTCTAGGAACTCACAAACAGCCTACATTGATGAAAGAAGAAATTGATGAACTCAACAGTCCAATTACAAGTAAAGAGATAGACTCAGTCATCAAAAATCTCCCAACTAAGAAGAGCCCGGAACCAGATGGCTTCACAGCTGAATTCTACCAAACATTCTGGAAACAATTCTGCTTAAGCTCTTCCAAAAAACAGAAGTAGAAGGAATATTGCCTAACTCATTCTATGATGACAACATTACTCTAATACCAAAACCAAACAAAGATACCACAAAAAAGGAAAATTACAGACCAATTTCTCTAATGAACCCAGATGCTAAAATCCTCAACAAAATACTTGCTAATCGCATTCAACAACATATCAAAAGGATTATAACCATGACCAAGTGGGTTTCATCCCGGGTATACAAGGATGGTTCAATATAAGAAAATCAATCAATGCAATACACCACACAAACAGATTGAAAGAAAAAATCACATGATCATCTCTATAGATGCAGGAAAAGCATTTGACAAAATAAAGCACTCTCTCCTGATATAAACACTGCAAAAGATAGGACTAGAAGGAAAATTTCTGAATATGATAAGCAGTATATATGAAAAACCCAAAGCTAACATCTTCTTCAATGGTGAAATCCTAAAAGCCTTCCCTCTGATATTGGGAACAAGACAAGGATGCCCACTATCATGACTCCTATTTAACATTGTCTTAGAAGTACTTGCTCAAGCACTAAGGCAAGAAAAGGATATAAAAGGCAGCCAGATTGGTAAAAAAGAAGTAAAAATTTCATTATTTGCAGAGGACATGATCCTGTATGTAGAAAGCCCTGAGAAATCTACAACAAAGCTTCTAGAACTTATAATGGAGTTCAGTAATGTCACAGGCTATCAGATCAATTCTCAAAAATCAGTAGCATTTCTGTACACCAGTAATGAACAATCTGAGGAGGAAATTATAGAAATAGCATTTACAATAGAAACCAAAAGAATCAAATACCTGGGGATAAATTTAACTAAAGGTGTAAAGGACTTATATACAGAAAACTGCACAACACTGTTAAAGGAAATCAAAGAAGACTTAAATAAATGGAAGAATATTCCCTGTTCATGGATAGGAAGACTAAACATCATCAAGATGTCTATCCTACCCAAACTAATCTACAGATTTAATGCAATCCCAATAAAAATCAACACTGTATATTTAAAGAACTGGAAAAACCAAGTACAAAATTTATTTGGAAAGGTAAGAGGCCCTGAATTGCCAAAGACATATTGAAAAAGAAAAATGAAGTTGGAGGTATCACATTACCTGACTTTAAAACATACTACAAAGCTACAGTGCTCAAAACTGCATGGTATTGGCACAAGGATAGACCTACTGACCAATGGAACCGAATTGAGAGTTCTGATATAGATCCTTGCAAATACAGTCATCTGATATTCGACAAGGCCACCAAGCCCACTCAGTTTGGAGACAGTGACCTCTTTAACAAGTGGTGCTTGGAGAACTGGATATCCATATCCAAAAGAATGAGAGAAGAATACCATCTCACACCTTATACAAAAATCAACTCAAGATGGATCAAAGATCTAGATGTAAGAGCCAAAACCAAAAAGACCTTGGAAGATAATGTAGGGAAGCATCTCAGAACCTTGTAATAGGAAATGGTTTCATGAACTTCACACCAAAAGCACGAGCAGCAAGAGAAAACAGATAAATGGGATTGCCTCAAAATTAAAAACTTCTGAACCTCAAAGGATGTTATTAAGAAAATAAAATGGCAGCCTACTTAATGGGAGAAAATATTTGGCAATCATATACCTGCTAGGAGCCTAATATCCTGCATTTATAAAGAAATCCTACACCTCGAATATAAAAAGACAAAGAACCCATTTAAAAAATGGGCAAGTAACCTGAAAAGACACTTCTCCAAGGAAGAAATACAAATGACTAAAAATCACATGAAAAAATGCTAGACATCGCTAGCTATTGGGAAATGCAAATCAAAACTACAATGAGATACCATCTTACACCCATCAGAATGACAGCTATTAAAAATACAGCAGACTATAAGTGTTGGAGAGGATGTGGAGGAATAGGAACCCTCATCCACTGCTGGTGGGACTGTAGAATGGTCCAGCCACTGTGGAGGACAGTTTAGCGGTTCCTCAGAAAACTAACAATAGATCTTCCATATGATCCAACGATTCCACTGCTGGGTATATACCCAGAAGAATTGAAAGCAAAGACAAGAACAGATATATGCACACCAATGTTCATAGCGGCATTGTTCACGATTGCCAAAAGTTGGAATCAGCCCCAGTGTCCATCAACAGATGAATGGATAAACAAAATGAGGTACATACATACAATGGAATATTACTCTGCTGTAAGAAGGAATAAAGTGCTAACACACAGAATAACATGGATGAATCTTGAAGACCTTATGTTGAGTGAAGTAAGCCAGGCATTGAAGGATGAACAGTATATGACCTCACTGATTTGAATTGAGGAAAATGAGCAGTCTCTGAGAGCCATTGTCTGAAAGATAGGTTAACATGGGAGAGAAAGAGAAGAGTAGGTTGTGAGCCATCACCCATATGGACATATTCTATAGTAAAGTGATAGAGTATAGTTGCTTATTGAAGGATAGGACAGGTGGGTAGTGATATTACTGGGTTTGATGGTGCAGGCTTGACAGGTGGGTAGGTTAGAATACCCAGGGCATGTAACTATGAATTTTGTCATCCAATGAGTCAAGACAAGGGAGTGTCATGTGCTCCAGGGGGATGGGGAGGAAGGAACAGAAAAGATCAAACAGGGTGTATTTAGTGGTCATGAGAAATGTTTTTCATTACCTTACAGTAATGGATACAGGACACGGTAAATATCATCAAAAATTTTTAAACTGTACCGTCTAAACTGTAAACTCTACTGGAAACCATTGACAATGTTTAGTAGCTATGTTTCACTATCTGTATAACAGTTATAACAATGCTACCATCCACAAACACACACACACAAAGGTTTTAATATGGGGTGAGGAAAGGGGAAGGAGGTTGGGTATATGAGAGTCTCTAATATTCTGTGTGTGACTTTGCTGTGACCTAAAATTTCTTTGAAAATTAAATGAAAATTTGGATTTGGGAGACACTGGGGAATGAGTGGGGGAAGGTGCCACGGTACAGACTGGACACCCAAAAATGCAGTGATAAGAGGAAAGAAAAAAAAAATTTTTTTTAATTTTTTGTTTTTTTTTTCCCATTTTTTGAATGTCCCAATCCATTAATTATATTTTATTTTCAGTTTTTTTTTTCTGAGTGTCCATGTATTTTATCTCTTTCATTTAAGCTTATCATTATTATTTCATTTTCCTATTAATTGTATTTGGTTATTATATGGGCTTCATCTTCAGGGAATCTTTAGATCACAGAAGGGTTATAATGGGGGCTGCAGAGGGTCATTGGTGGGGGTTGTCTGGGAGGGGGGATTCATGGGAGGAAGTTCATCTGAATATACATGAAAGATACATAAAATTGTTCAAATGATCAAGGGGTGGGGCATGGTCACGGTGGGTAGACAATCACTCAATAAATGAGGTAATACTGAATTCCCAGCCTGGAGAGCTCTGCCACATTCTCCAAGGGACCAGCAACAGTCCCCCGAGTGCAGGGGCAGTGTCTTGCAAAAGAGGATGGTCCACTGATGGGTTCTTGTTATTGATGACTAGCCTTATGAGTCCTTGCTCTTGTAATTGAAACTTAGTCTATTGTTATGGGGTGCCTAAGGGTTGCCACCTGAGAGC
>JAQZBX010035238.1:0-17064 GCA_029593785.1 Cabassous unicinctus
GTGATATTGGCTTCATAGAATGAGTTTGGTAGCATTCCTTCTCATTCAATTTTTTGGAATAGCTTGAGTAAGATTGGTATTAAATCTTCTTTGAATGCTTGGTAGAACTCACTTGTGAAACCATCTAGTCCTGGGCTTTTCATTTTAGGGAGTTGTTTGATGACTATTTTAATCTCTTTACTTGTGATTGGTTTGTTGAGGTCTTCTATTTCTTTTAGGGTAGATGTAGGTTGTTTGTATGTTCCTAGGAATTTTTCCATTTCATCTGCATTGTCTAGTTTGTTGGCATATAGTTGTTTATTGTATCCTCTTATGATCTCTTTTATTTCAGTGGGGTCAGTAGTAATGACCCCATTTTAATTTTTTATTTTATTTTTGCATCATCTTTCTTTTTAATCTTTGTCAGTCTAGCTAGCGGCTTGTCTATTTTGTTAATCTTCTCAAAGATCCAACTTTTGGTTTTGTTAATTCTTTTATTTTTTTGTTCTCAATTTCATTTAGTTCTGCTCTGATCTTTATTTCATTTCTTCTGCTTGCTTTGGGATAGTTTGCTGTTCTTTTTCTAGTTCCTCCAGCTGTGTAGTTAGGTCATTGATTTTAGCTCTTTTTTCTTTTTTAATGTTAACATCAAAGGCTATAAATTTCACTCTCAGCACTGCCTTTGCTGCATCTTATAGGTTCTGATATATTGTGTTCTTGTTTTAATTTGTTTTGAGATATTTATTGATTTCTCTTAAAATTTCTCCTTTGACCTATTATTTGAGTTTGTTGTTTAATCTCCATATTTTTGTGAATCTTCTCTTTTCCCACCTCTTACTGATTTCCAACTTTATTTCATTATGGTCAGAGGAAATGCTTTAAATAATTTCAATCTTTTTAAATTTATTGAGATTTGCTTTGTGACCCAACATATGGTCTATCCTGGAGAAATATCCATGACCACTTGAGAAGAATGTGTATCCTGCTGTTTTGGGGTGCAATGTTCTGTATATGTCTATTAGGTTTAGTTCATTTATCATATTATTCAAGCTCTTTGTTTCTTTATTGATCTTCTGCTCAGATATTCTATATAGTAATGAAATTTTTTTATAATTAAATTTTATAATTAAACTCGTCTTGATTTTTGAAAGACAATCTTTTCGGATATAAAATACTTGTCTGGCAGTTTTTCTCTTGCAGTATCTTAAATATATCATACCACTGCCTTCTTGCCTGATAAGAAATTGGCACTTAATCTTATTGGGTATCCCTTATATGTTATGCATCAATTTTCTCTTGCTGCTCTCAGAAATCTTTGTCTTTGGCATTTGACATTTGGATTAGTATGTGCCTTGGAGTTGGTCTGTTTGGATTTATTTGGATGGGAATATGTTGTGCTTCTTTGACATTGATATCTATGTCCTTCAATAGGGTTGGGAAATTTTCTACCATTATTTCTTCAAATATTCCTTCTGCCCCTTTTCCTTTCTCTTCTCATTCTGGGACACCTGTGACATGAATGTTTTCACATCTCTTGCTGTCATTTAGTTCCCTGAGACCCTGCTCAATTTTTTCCATTCTTTTCTTCATCTGTTCTTTCATATGTTCGCTTTTGGAGGCCATGTCTTCAAGCTTACTGATCCTTTCTTCTGCCTCCTCAAATCTGCTGTTATATGCCTCTAATGTATTTTAAATTTCATTTATTGTACCTTTCATTCCTGTAAGATCTGCTATTTTTCTATGTATGCTTTCAAATTCTTTTTTGTGCCCATCCAATGGCTTAATATCCTTAATGTCTTTAGCCATCTCATTGAATTTATTAAGTATATGCATTTGAACATCTATGATTAGTTGTCTCAACTCCTTTATGTTATCTGGAGGCTTACCTTGTTTCTTTGACTGGGCCATATCTTCTTGTTTCTTGGTTTGGATTGTAATTTTTTGTTGATGTCTTGGCATCTGGCTTACTAGATGTACTTATTCTGGGTGCAGTTTTTCTCTTTAGTTTAGGCTTCCTGCCCTTTCTCCCTTGCTGGTTGTGTAGTAGGAGCCAAGGATGTAGTTGGTGCTGTAAGCTGTGGAGACTCAAGCTGCCTGCATTGCCCCAGGGACTGATGAAGCTTCTCCCACCTTTCTTCTCTGCCAGGGGTAAGAACAGAGTCACAGCCATGTGTAATAATCCAAGTCATGCAGGCCGAGACTGCCTGTAGTTGCCCGGACAAACTGATGAAGCTTCATGCCCCTTCCTTCCCTGACTGAGACAGGGATGGAGCTACTGGTGTGGGCAGCAATCTATGCCATGTGGGTCCAAAATGCCAGGTAGACTGATGTAGCACTGGTACCCATTCTATCCTGCCAGAGAAGGGGATGGACCCTCTGAAGTGCCCAAAAGTCTAATCCATGTGGGTTGAATGCACCTGAAATTGCCCAAGAGGCTGAGGGAGTACTGTCCCTTCTGTCTTTTAGGTGTTGGGGATGGATCCATGGGCTCCCAACAGTCCAGTCCTTGAAGCCCAAAAGTGCCTGCCATTGCCTGGTGAGGCTGAGAAACACCAGCCACTTCCTATCCTCTTAGGGGGATGGGGTGGCTCCACAGGTACCCACCATCTAGTCTGTGCAGGCCAAAAGTGCCTGCCGTTGCCCAGAAGGGCTGAGGGAATACAACTCCCTTCCTATCCTACTTGGGGGTGGGGATAGAGCTACAGGTGTCTGACTATTCAGTCCGTGTGTACCAGAAGCACCTGCAGTTATCCAGAGAGCCTGGGAAACATTGACCCCTCTTGTCCTATCAGGGGTGGAGGTGGATCCACAGGCACCCAACAGTTGAGTTCACACAGACCGAAAGCACCTGCAGTTGCCCTGAGATGCTGAGGGAGCACCAGACCCCTCCTAGCCTATGGGCAGACAGAAGTGGAGATGGAATTGAAGGTACTCAACAAACAAGTTCTTGGAGGCTGAAAGCACCTGCAGCTGCCCACAGAGGCTGAGGAAACAGCTCCCCTTCCATCCTATTGAGGGGTGGGGATGGAGCATCTGGTGCCCGAGTATCCAGTCTGTGTGGCCTGAAAGCACCTGCTGTTTCCCAGAGAGGCTGAGAACCTCTAGACCCTCCTATCCTGTGAGGGTGGGAGGGTGGAGATGAACTCGAAGGCACTCAGTAAACCAGCTTGTGTGGGTTGAAAGTGTCTGCAGTTGCCCAGAGAGGCTGAGGAAACACAGCTCCTCCTATCTTACTGGGGTGCAGGGATGGAGCCCCAGGTGTCCAACTATTTAGTCTGTGCCAGCCAAATATACCTGCAGTTGCCTGGAGAGGCTGGTGCAGGTCCTGCCAGCTTCCTCCCTGCTGGAGGTGGAGCTGAAACCTAGGCTAGGGCTGCGGTTCCATCCGGGTGGAAAGAAGCCGGTCTCTACCATCACTATGATTTTCAATCAGCACTGCTTCCCCTAATGCCAGGTACAGAGTCAAAATGGTGACTGCCAGCCTCTTTCTGACTTGGTCCAGTTCAAACTTTAGCTGTTCTCAGGGTTATGATTTAGCTAGCCAAATTTACTAATCAGTAACTGAAGTCAGGGCCTGTCTCTTCCTTCCCCATTTTTGGGAAATGGAGCTTCCAATTCCAGCTGCGGATTAGCTCCCAAGGTGGCTTATGCCTCCAGTGGAGGATGGGCACCGGCCTCCATGGTGTGGAGTGCTCCACTCAGGAATCTTCTCTGCAGATGGGCAGTCTCCTCCTTCTGTTCTTCCAAGGATGTTGCAGGATGCTCTTCTGGTCTCCTGGGCCCCCCAAACAGCTGCTTTAGATGCTCTGGGTGATCACCAGCTGCCCTGTAGGACGAGCAGACTCTTGGAGCTCCTTACTCAGACACCGTCTTGCTCCTCCTCCTTCCCTGAGTTTTGACAGATGCACATACCTGTGCAACCCAAACCCCTATGAAGATGTGGGACCTGACTATCTTCCCTGAGGGAGGTTTTGGAGATGTGGGACCTGAACATCTTCCCTGAGGAAGGTTTTGGAGATGTGGGACCTGAACATCTTCCCTGAGGGAAATTTTGAAGGATGTGAGACCTGAACATCTTCCCTGAAGGAAGTTTTGGAGGATGTGAGACCTGAACATCTTCCCTGAAGGAAGTTTTGGAGGATGTGGGACCTGATCATCTTCCCTGAGGGAGGTTTTGGAGGATGAGAGTCCTTACGGCAAGCAGTGCCTAGGGCGAGGGGAAGGGCAGGGCTTTCCAGGCAGAAGGAAAGGGGAGGCCAAGTGTGTGCTCAGGAAACCGGAAAGGCTGAGGGGTCCTCTGTCGCTGCAGCCGTGGGTAGGGGGTGCTCTAGCGGGGAAATGCGCAGAGGGAGCAAGACTGGAAGCGTTTGTCTGGCCTGGGGTCTGGAGTGGCTTCCCACCTCTTTCCCCTCTTAGTTTACTCAGAAAATCGCCCAAATGTGCAGCGCACTGGGGTTAGCTGATGGGGCTGCTATGGGCCAAGATGAGCAGCCTCGGGGGTCCCTGCCCTGCCCCTCGCCAGGCTTCCTCAGAGGCCGAGGAGGTTAAGGTCTTGGCACACCTGTGTCCCGGCCGTGGTGCCACTTCACAAGCTTGCGTACCATTTTGGAATATGGACTTTTTCCTGCAGGAAGTAGGAGGCCATTGGAGGTATTTTTAAAACAGGACAGTGGCACCATACCATTCTCAGGACGAGGGCCCTGCCACCGGCCGTGGCGACACTTCACACCAGACGGGACAAACACCGGGAACAGACGGACTGGCCAGGCGCTGGGTCTCGTGGAGCATTGCCCGGCATCCCTGTGGCCCCCTCTGGGCTGGCTCCCCGCGGTTTGGAGGGAAAGCTGTGTCTCGCGAGCCCTGTTCACGGAGGGGCTTTCGGAGCCCGCCGTCTGGCTGTGCTCCTTCTGCGCTGACCCTCGGTGCGCCTTGAGAGCTCCAGTTTGAGCCTGAAGCTGTTTGAGTTTCTGATATGGGAACGCGGGAAGGACGTGTATTCCAGGAGCTGTGGAGGGGCTCCTGTGTGGGCTTCCTGGGCATCCCCTGGAACACAGGCGTCACCCAAGTGAGGCCCAGGTGTCCTTCACGACTGTGCTGCTGCTGAAGGAGCCAGCCCAGTGGCTCCCAGGTCAGGGTTCTTTCAGCCCCCAAAGGAGAATACCTGTCAAAGTGCCCTAAACAGTAAAGAATTTTGAATTTTATGATTTTAGCTGTGAGTCAGAAGAAGGCAGTTCCAGTATTTTCCCAGTTGGCCTCTCAGGCGTGAGATGGCAGCGGTTGGTGGTTTCAGCCTTTCCTTTGCAGCCATGTGATGGTGCCCAGTGCCCTGAGGACACGTGATCATGTCACATGACCACAGGAAGGGCTGAGCTGTCCCCGGCTGAGCCTCGGAAGAGCGAGAGACCTTCTCGGAGCACCCAGGACACGTGCCTGCTGGCCCGTGTCCTAGCCCACGCCTCCCTCCATTTCTGTTGACCTCAGGACTGCCCCGCAGTGGGGGCGTGGGGGCTGAGGGGACGCTGGTGGCCGTCAATTGCAGTGTCCACCTGAGGAGGGCGATGTTCCCCCGCCCCCCCCGCCCCCCCCGCCGAGAAACAAGCCAACCTAGCTCCTGGGAAGTGGGAAATAGAGAAATGAAAGTCATTCAGATTGCCTGCCCCTCTTACTAAGAAGCGTTGACCACTTTTACATCAATATAGACATGGCCGCACCTTCCCAGGTGCCATCGTCTTAGATGGGGAAATTCACGAACCATCCGCCAGGATGGCTTCACATATGACTTGTTTTATCTCCTAAGATCAGAAGGAAAAAAACCTCACCAGAACTCCTGCTATTTCCCTCCCTAAGGGAACACGGAACAAACTCTTTATTATTTACTGTGGGAGTGTCCTCATTGAAATCATAATTGCTAATGTAATTGAGTGAGAACATGCCATTTCTTGCCCACTTGGACTAAATGATTCTCCGCAATCATCTTGAGAGTCCTCCGAGTGTCCGAGAGTCCACAAGATCCCAGGCGAGACGCAGGTTTCCTCCGTCTCCGTCGCTCTGCTTCTGTCTGATTGGACATCTTCAGTTAGGACCGATGTTTTGGTTCCACTTTCCCGGCTGGCTGAGTAAACGGGCTGACCTGAAGTGCACATCTGGCCGCTTACCTGTGGGAGGTACCGTCCCTGGTGCGTGGCTGCTCTCAGAAGCCCCAGCACCTGGCATTTGGGAATTCGGTAGAAAGTCAGATGAACGGGAGAAACTCCTTTCTAGTTGTCCAGAGTGTACTGGGACACAGCTCCACGGCGTGACTAAAACACTTTGCCCCAAGGGTGGAGCACCGATTTATCCCCTCTGGAAGTTCTGTCAATCTGTTGCTCCATCTGGATGAGAGTTGAAAAGTACGCAAAGTGTCTCTGCAGAACACTCTCTTGTGCGTTTTTCTCTCATCTGAGAGGCGGAGCGACCTCGGGGACAAACTTCCTGGGTGCAAAGGCCAGCGCCTCCCCGTCCAGCTGTGCCATCTCTTCCACCGTCGCAGGCCCGTGGTGCTGCTCTCCTCCTGCAGCCAATGGGAGGCCGTGGCCCCAAGCGTTAAATGCGTGAGTAGAATGGCGTCTGGCACACAGCAAACACTTAATTAGTGCTACTCATTATTTTAATTTACTATTACTACTTAGCTCCAATTACTCAAGCCTCCAAATGTGAAACTGAAAACTCTTAAGCTTAAAAATGCAGCATGCAAAATTATTTTCCCTGTATTCTAATATTTTACTCCTTTTTTGGAAAAAGACGTTATCCGAGTTCATACAAGATCTTTATTCCTGCCGTTAGCTCGGAGACCGGCATAAGTTGTGCCCCTTTAAAGCCGTCCCCCCTCTCAGAGCCGCCTCCACGCAGTCCCTCCCAGGTACAGAAGGCCAATGGTTCAATTACTTGTGGGGAAAGATAAAAGGGCAGGAAATGGCTGTCAGGGCCCCCAGGAAACATTTGCAGAGAAAGGAGCACAGCAGCAAATAAAGTGCTAATTAATGTCCAGCTCCAGCTCTGATGAACGGGCCACAGCCCTCGGCAAGGCCCAGCCTTCCTCTCTGTGGTCAGAGGGTCTTCGTGAATTAGGAGAGTTCGGGAGCACGTGGGGGCCTGCCGGTGGGCACAGGGCTTGCGCCTCGGGGACCTTCTCTTCAGGAAGGAGTTTGGAGGTCCCTGGCCTTTTAGGGGCGCCCGTACCCCTGGGTTGGGCTCTCGTTCCCCCTTTGAGTGCCCCCAGGCTCCAGGCTGGCTGTGAGGCCCGCCTTGCCTTCCATTTCCCGGGATGTGTAAACTAGCTGTGCAGTACTTGCTTCTTCCTTCTGCTCTCGGGTGCTCTTCAGGGCACACAGAGGCCATAGGCGTGTGTGGGGCAGTGACTAGGCAGAGGGAGGTGACGGTGGAGCTGAGTGTTCCGGCTTTGTGTCTAATGCCCTTTACACTTTGCATTCAAATGGTCATAAATCAGTACATTCAGATTTGAATATGAAGTGAGAAAGAGAAAGCGCCCGAAAAGCCCGCGCATCTCAACCACAAGTCCAGCCTTATCCCGGGTCAGTAACCCTGGGTCCCACCTTGCAGTCAAGGAGCATGAACTAGGACCAAGCATGCCGGCTGCCGCCGTCTAACCTGACTGCAGCTAGGCCGCGGCCCTAGAGAAGCTGGCAGACTACAGTTTGGAATTTTGGGGATGGGGTGGGGGTCCACGTGGAACGAGACTGGTAAGGTGGACAAGGACCTTGTGCGTCTCCCATTTAACTGTTCAGTAAGAGCGTTCTGTGCTTGCAGCTCAGGCGAAGCCCTCGCGGCTCCTGTGATCTCGCAACTGGTACCGCAGCTGACTGAATGCGCTGCTCAGAGAACAAAACGAAAAGCCTCGGATAACAAAGGATGTCATGATGATCAATTATTTCTGGTGTGTAGTATCTGAGAATCACATCTTAAGGTAAATTCGGGAAGGGGGGCATGGTGAGTGAGTGCCAGAAATAATCATCTGACATCAGGCTTTTGTGAATCTGACCAAATGAACGTCTAAAAAAAGAATTTATGGGGAAGTCAGATTGTATGTTACTTCATGAATGCATTTCTTTTAGAATGTAAGTGACAGAAAAATTATTCATTATACCTATAATGAAACTACAAGTTTAATAGATATTGAAAATGCACACAAAAAACTATTAAAATGACACTAGAAATATAGCTTCAATCAACAAAAGGCAAGACATTCAAAATGAGTCCTGAAAACTTTAACAAAAACGCTTTTATTGCAGTGGATCAGGAGGGAGGGTTCTCAAACGCTCAGAGCGATTCAGTGTTTGGAACTCTCTGTGCTGCACATCCTCTTGATAGAAAATCACGCCTTGAGAAAAGCGTTTTTATGTAGAGTTTTTTTTTTTTTTTTCATGATTTGAGCATTGCAGAGGTTTGGAAAAACAATTTAGGAATAAAATCTCAGAGCAAAGATTATTAGAACAAATGGGGTTACTAGCTTGTTAGGAAAAATCTAGTGTAGAAAAGGGGTGTGTGCCCCTTCACTTTAAGGGAAAGGAAAGAACTTTCCTCTCTCTGAACGACTCTGAATTTTGTCCTCCCCATTTGACCTTCACCAGATGGTTGAGTTTTCACATGAAACGTCCCTCCCCACACCCCCAGATCGTCAGGGTGAACCCCGACTGGGATGGCAGTGCTCCTCTCTTTCTGGGGTCGGCTGCTGGGGGGCACGGCCGGGAGCCTGGTGCTGGGCAGGGCTTGTCCGTGGCCTTGCGGGAAGCAGTAAGGAGCCGCGTTCCACTGACGGCCCCTCCCAGCAGGGCGTCTGCTTTATTGCAGTTTTATAATTTTTTTAAACCTAAAGCTTTTATCCCTACCTCTCCACTGAAATGGTCACCAACGACTCATGTTTTGCCCAGGCCAGTTGTCCATTTGCTTTCCTCATCTTGATTTTTCAGCAGCGTTGGAGACACAGTTGATCACTCTCTCCTTCAAACGTTTTCTGCTCTTGGTTTCTGGGACACCGAGGACTTGCCTGATTTTCCTCTTACCATTCCTTCTCAGTCTGCTTCGCTGCCTCCTCACCACGAGCAGATCTCAAGTGGTGGATTCCAGGCACCACCTTCCTCCCTCTTCTGTATCTTCACCGGTGCCCCAGACCCTTTGTGCTGCCCCTTGGCTATAAACTCTCTCTCCATCTCCATGTCCCTCTCTCTCTCTCTCCCCACCTCTATGGCCATCTCCACCTCTCTCTCCCTGTCTATCTCCCTCCATGTCATACTTCTCTTTCTGTTTCTCTCCATCTCCACGTCCATCTCTCTCTTTCACTCTGCCCCTCCTTCTCCATCTGCGTCTTCACCACTCCTTTTCTCTCTCTCTCACTCCATGTCTTTCTCCATCCCCATGTTTATCCTCTCTCTCTCTTTCTTTCTCTATGTCTCTCTCTCTCCATCTTCATGTCCATCTTTTTTTCTCTCTCTGTCTCTCTCCATTTCCATCTCCATGTCCTCTCTTGCTCTATCTCTGTATCTATGCATCACTTCACCAACCCCCAACTCCACCTACCCCGTCACTTTACCAGCCTGCCCCACGCTTCACCAACCCTGCTGCCTCAAGCCTGGGCTGTGCCGCCAGCTTCTCGAGGCTCTTTTCTCTCTTGACCTCCCTTCTCATCCAGCAGAAATGCGAGCCTCAGCCTCCTGTATGTCACCTGTCACAATAAAAGTTTAAGGGCGATCCTGTTCAACAGCTTTTTGTGAACTTTGAATTCCAGTTTGGGCTCAGTGACACACTCCTTGTACTTAGACAAATGCTCTGTGACTTCAGACCTGTAACAAAACTGAATTTTGCCTTTTGAAAATATTCAGTGATGCCTTATGCATAATTAATTGAATTTACAAAACAGTTGGGTATCACCTCTTTATTTCCCTCTTCTGTTCCATCCTCTTCAACTTTCTTTTCATGTGAACGGCTTTGACCAGTCCCTGTGTAGTTGGTCAGAGCTCAGCTCTTTTATTGCAAGGACGTTTTTACTCGATTGTGATGCCTTCCTGCTTAAAGGCCCCCTGGGGCTCTGGGCTAAGCCTGAACGCCAGCTTCCTTCTCTGGGCTCAGATACTCCAGCCTTGCCTCTGTTTCTTCTACCTGCCCTTCTCCCCTTTCTTCTCCTATGTAGTTCTCACTTACTCCGGATTAAACTCGTTTTTCCTTTGGGAAGCCTCCCCTGACTACCCCTGCCCCCAGGGTGCATGGGCCCCTCTCTCTGAGCATGGCTTGAGTGTTTTGCCTTGGTCCTCACTGGTGTGTTTTTGAGGCACGATGTCTGGCTCTGATATACTTTCTAGGGAGAGAGATGGACCAGGGAATGAGTGATCATCTTGGAAGAAACGAGATCACACATTGCTCATAAAAGCGATTGGGCTAAAATTTTACTTAAATCTGAATTTTGCCCATGTAGCAGAATGGTACGACATGAAGTCTATATGCTCAGCACATAACGTAAGACGGGCACCAGCAAACACGTGTGGTCACTTGTCAGCACCGCCATCGTGGTCTGGTTGGAATGACTGGGGAGCAGTCGGAAGCCCCAGGCTCTGGTCCAGCTCTACCCCACAGAGGCAGTCGCGTGGCTTCTTTGAGCTTCTGTCCTCTTGCCTGTAAAATGGAAAGCGTGTCGTGCCTTTCCCACAATTTGTTGGGAGGATCAAATGGAACAAAGTGCATGAAAGTGCTATCTAAGCTAGAAAGTTCTAGAAAATGGAAGGGAATACTCATTACTGTCTCCTTTCCTGGCTTTGAATGATGTTCCTCTACAGTCGCCTTAATTGGCGCATCTTCCCTTGGACCACACACCTGAGGCTCACAGACACCTGCATTCGCAGGGATTTCTGGCACTTTCTCATACCCCCAGCCTGGGCAGGCACCTGCCAAGTGCAGGAGAGCCATGCACCCTCATCTCAGCGTTAGGGAGACTGCGCTTCAGAGTGTTCTGGGCCAATTCCCTTGGTAGCCGGTCAGTCACGGGGCAGGGTGTGGCGTGGCATGGCGTGGTCTTGCAGCATAAGGAGCTGCTGGTTGTCTGCACCTCTGGAGTTTCCCGGGAGATGCCGGAGGTGCTTCCCAGACCCCTGGATGCCTGGGGCACGGACCCCACGCGCTGCGGGTGGTGAGTATCCTGGGCAGTGGGCACGCAGCCGCAGGTGGCTCCTCTGTCCACTCCTGCGCCCAGTGCTCACGCGGATGCACTCAGAGCATCAGGCCCACCGCTCGCTCTGGGTGCAGCGTGGGCTCCAGACTTGGTTTCCCTGGCTGAGCCCCTGCCCTTTGCTCTCCTGCAGGCCTCAGCCCCCTCCCCCAGCTTCCCATCAAATCCTGTGATGGGATCCCTAGCTCAGGCTCTGCTTCTAGGAAACCTGGTCTAAGACAGGTTTTTGTTTTTGTTTTTCCCTCAAAATCTCTTAGGAAGCTATTTTAAGGTTTTACCAAGGAAAGAACAACTTTATTTATTTAGTAAATTAATTTGGGTTTGAGTAAATAACAGATGCATTCACATATAGTTTTTCCCAAAAAGCTTGTGATGGCAGACTTCTACATAAAATAATGCAGATTTGATCATTACAAAGTAGTTAAACTAAACAACTAGGAAAAAAATGTTTGAAGCCTGAGTTATTTTATTTGACCCTTCTGTGTGAATCAAAGTATTTAGATATTTGCAAAGTTCACTTCAAGGAATTTTTTTCTATTTTAATGCTTCCCTCTAGTTAAAAGCATGCTTAAAATACTGAGTCTCCATATAAATTATAGAATACAGACTTGATGAGTAAACAGAGGATTAGATTTGAATTATCCATATGGAAACATAGTTTTACTCTTATTCCCTAAATATGATGCATCAATTTTGGCAAGATCTACACATCTTAAACTTCTTTTTAAAGAGGAATCTGGTAGTTATTTTATAGTTTTATTCGCAAAGACTATTATTTTTTTTTAATTAAAAAAATAATTTTGTGACTTTGGCTTAAATTCTTCAAAAGCAAAGTACATTTCACTTTTCAGACACAGTTTCCCCTGCAGTCGTCCAGCGTGTCGGCCCAAGTCTGTTCCATGTGGAGACCGTGTTTAGAAATGTCTGGTGGAACAGGCACGCGCGCTGGGTGCTCTGCGTTGACACAGGCTGTGGCGCAGCTCAGCCGGTGCGGGGCGGTGGGGTGGCATCCGTGAGCACAGCCGCAGAGAGACCCCTGCCCTGGGACGAGCACACGGCTCTCACCCGTGCTGCCTTTTGATTTCATCGGCATGAAGCTGGGAAACAAGTTTATTGAAACCTTTGAGAGCGCCTGTCCCTAACCATTGTGGGGCAGGTCATAGTGCAAACAAGCCACATACCATACGCCTAAATACTAGTCTAAATCAAGCTAAAATACTGGGAAGATATGCTTAATCTTCCTATTTTTCTACCTTGAACAATATTCCTTCATGATGACAAAATAGAGAAATAAATGTGAAAATGCTCGGCTGACACGGCAACCTGTCAGAGACGGCTGAATTCAACGACAGTGCAGCGTGCCTGGGTATTCTGTCGACAGGGCAGTGATTTTTGCATTAACAACAAAATAAAGACAATATAATCCATAAATCATTTTATATTTAATACATAAACTTTTATTTTTCAGGTCTTTATTGCAACAAAATCACATTTTATTATAATCAAGATTGTCACATAATTTTTCTTGCATTGACTACGGACTTAAAGCAGGGTTGGCAGCCCTCAGGCCGGCCGCCTCTTTTGTAAATAGGATGCTGCTGAGCACGGCCACGTGCGTGTTCCACACATCCTGTACAGCTGCCTCGGCACTAAGGAGAGACTGGAGACCTGGCCACAGAGACCGCCTGGCCCACGAAGCCTGAAGTATTTATTATCTGACCATTCACAGAGTTAAAGGATTAAAAGATAAAATGCAATGGTCTTCAGAGCATATCAAATTTTAATATTGCTTCACCAAAAATATAAATTAAATATTAAAAATCAAAAGTGTTTAAATTCAAATATGTTTCAAACTTATTTTTCTTTTACTATATTTTAAAATGATTAAAATAATTATAATTAACTGGAAAGATTGTAATGAATGAACATCAAATATTTAAATCAAAATTACTTAAAATAATAAAAATTCTGAAGTTTTAGAATTTTTTGGGAACTTTTAATTGTTTTTGGAAATTCAATAAAATATTATTAATATTTCCATAAAAAGAAAACTGTAACTCCAGCCGTCAAAGTTCATCTTGTGGCCAGTGTGAGCCGCTTGATATTGCACCGTGCTCCTGGGTCACTGTGGGTAGGGCCGAGAGCCAGCGCCCTGCCATGACAAGTTGTGTCCTTGGGAGTGGGCACTGGGATCCTGGGGCCCGGCCCACCGGCTCCACGCAGGCCCTCGGGAGGGCAGATTGGACGTGAACCCCATGGCTGCCGCCACGCGTGACCCTTGGCATCTAGGGGACAGGCAGGTTTTGGGTGTGCAGGGGAGCGCTGACAGGCTGCGTGTGTGCTGTGGCGCAGGGACCCCGTCAAGTCCAGTTGGGGCTTACCCCAGGCTGCTTGGTTCTTGCCTTCACGATTCCATTAAGCCTGCCGGGTAGTTATCCTCTGAAAAGCCACTTCTGGGTCAAAACAGTACTTCATATACAGGCGATTTCACAATGCCTTTTACTGGATTGTGATTGGTTTCGAAAAGTACAGACTGCTGGGTTTCTTGAGGTGCCCTCTGGACTTTTTCTCTTAGCCTTCCTTTTCCCATTTCTTCATACCTAAGAGAGCAGGCAAGGGGGGGAAAAGACACATAACAGAGAAAAATAGCACCTGAAATTATAGGCTATAATCCTGGCCTCACATTTAAAGTTTTATTTCCGAGACTGAGAAACAAAAATCCAGAGGTGTTTGTATGTTTCATACTTACTTTGAGAAATCTTACCTTCAATAACCTAGGAAAAGAAGCCTTTGAAGACTCTTGACAGGCTACATAATAACAAACTAGAAAAGATGTGCGTTAATAACACAGAAACCTGCCACAATGCAGCTGAAATTAGGAATAGCTAGTAAACTAACATAATTCACATGAGTGAGCATGGCCATGCTGGAATATTTTTTAAAAATACAATTAACTTTGTGACATTAAAATTTTTTCTTTGCAGATAACTTTAACATGAAATCCTAATTTTACTAGGATAGATTGTACACAAACAAATGAAAGAGAGAGGAAGGAAGGGAGGAAGGAAGGGAGGGAGGGAAAGAAAGGAAAGAACTGGAGGCTTGCTTCCCCAGTCTTCCAAGGGCAGCGGGAGCCCGGCACCCTCAGTGCTGTCCGCAGCTGCCCTGACTTGCCTCTGCCTTCAGGCTCTCCTCTCTGTATCCTCTGCCCCTTGCACTCTTGCCAGGTCTCTCATGAGCAACAGCAGCTCCGATCCCAGCATGTCCCTGCCCTGGAACCTTTTGTGGTTCCCCTTTAGCTTCAGAATGGGGCCTGGTCCCTTAGCCTGGCCCCGTAGGTGCCCACAGTGTGGCTTCGCCCGCTTTTCAGCTCTCGCTGCCTTCATGCCCTGTGTGCTTCACTGGTGCCTCTCACCCTTGCCATCCCTGCCTCACAGGCGCCGGTGCCCGGGTGTGAATCGAGCCTTTGGCTGCTGCCTGTGAGATCTCTCGCAGGGAGCTGACTCTCCACGCTTCTTTCCCGCAGGGTCAAGTGGAGAGGACCCTGTCTTATTTCCTGCGCCGCGGGGCAGCGCCGAGCATCTGTAGCTGCTGTAGCACAGCGCTTTCGGGTCATGCTCTTCGTTCAAGGCTCAGCTGGAGTGGGGCCCTTTACACTTAATTTCTGACACTTGCAGAAACAAACTCTCCTTCCCTTACGTGGACTCAGAACGGGTGCTACCAGCACCCCTTTCCAGTAATCCAGCTGAATGTAAGGGATCTTCTGCAACCAAGATTTTCATTTGCTCCCAGAACAGAGCGGATGACTGGGTGCTGCTGCGCATTATTACCCCACCGTTTCCTTATTTGAATAGCTGGTGATGGTGATGCCGTGTTTGAATCTTTTTAGTGGGTCTATGTAATTCCATGCGAATTAAGAAAGAAGAAATGGAGGTAGAAACAGATAGCAACTCTCTGTGATGGTAAAGCTCACGTGTCAACTTGGCCAGGGCATGGTGTTCAGTTTTCTGGTCAAGCAAGCGCTGTCCTGGTGGCTCCTGTGAGAATGTTTTGTGGATTTAAGTCATCAGTCAGCTGACTGCATCTATGGCTGATGACATCTCTAATCAACTGAGGAGACTGCCTTCAGCTGTGACGAAAGTCTCGCCCCCTCAGTGAAGGTCTTAAAGGGGGAACTGATGATTTCAGCAGTCAGAAGACAGAATTCCCACCCCTGCTCCAGACGCCAGCTTCTCCTGGGGAATGCATTGGAAACCTGCATCGGCGCTTCCAGCTTGGAGCCTGTCCTATGGAATGTGGGTTTGCCCATCCCCACAGTCATGTGAGACAATTCCTATAACAAAGCCTTGATCGTTTCCAATGAGGCCTTAGAAGGAAATAACGAATGTGTCATTGGAAGCTGGAGGAAAGGTGATCCTTCTGTTCAGGTGGCAGAGATCTTGGTGAAATTGAGTCCTGATGTCAGACGGAAGGCAGCATTTGAAAGTGATGGATATTTAGCTGAGGAGACTTCCAAGCTAAGTATAGAAGGTGCTGCCTGGTTTCTCCTTGCAGCGTATCGTAAACTGTGAGAGGAAAGGATAAGCTGAGAACTGAACTCTTAAGCACAAAGAAGCCAGACATTGATTGGAAAATTCTGAGCCTATCCTGATAGTGTGCTCTGAGTCTGAGGGCAGAAATGGCTCTATTAGGTACCTCACTGAGCTTCTGGACAGCAAGTTCCTGGGGAATAGGGGCCTGTCTGAGGGTGGAACTGAAGCCAGGGTTTGAAATGCAATCATGCAGGAAGGATTGTGGAAAGTCCTTCTGTCTAATGGCTGGGACCCCTGTGAACTGCATGCAGAGCCGCCGGGGTTTTTGCAAAATCTGTATGAGTGGAACCACTGCCAGCCTGGACTCAAAGGGACAGAGAAAGGATGAATTGAAGAAGGACTCAAGGGCAGAAGCATGGAAGCTGAGGTTCATGAAGAGATCTCCTAAACCTGGAGCGTGGGCCCACCCATGGGTGTGGAAAGGCAGGTCATCCTGCATTTGGAGGGGAAGGCCATCTGCCCTGGTGTTTGGAGGGGGCAGGCCTTGCGCTTCAATGTTCAAGACAGCACTGCCACCCCATGCTTCCAGAGGATGGGCCTTTACCCCAGGGTTTGGGCAGACCCCTTGTTCAGCACTTGGAAGGGGTGTGGCTGCTGCTCCTTCAGGCCTGGAGGACAGAACATCTCAGACCCTGAAATCCAATGGAGTTTGTCCTGCAGGGTTACAGAATTGTTTGTGACATGTGACCCCTATTTTCCTTCCAATTTCTCCCTTCTGGAATGGGAATATTTATCCTATGCCTGTCCCTCCATTGTATGTTGGAAGCAGATACCTTGTTCTCTGGGTTTCACAGGTCCACAGGCAGGACAGACTAACCCATAGCAGATTTTGATGAGCCTTTGTATTTAGTATTATTAATGAAATGACTTAAGGCTTTTGGAATGTTGTGATGGAATGTATGTATTTTGCGTGTGGAAAGAAAATGTCTTTTGGGGGTCCAGATGATGGACTGTGGTGGTGTGAAGCTGTCTGTATCCCAGAAAAACATGTTCTTAAACTAAATCCATTCTTGTGGGTGTGAGCCCATTGTAAGTAGGACCTTCTGATGCAGTGACTTCAGTCAAGGAGTGGCCCAGCTGAATCAGGACAGGGCTTCACCCTATTACTGACGGCCTTACAGGGAGAGAAAAGGACACAGGGAGCAGCCAGAAGCCGGGCATGAGCAGAGCCTGGGAGAAAGCAGGAGAAGCCAGGAGAGTCCGCCATGGGCCTTGCGAAGTGACAGAAAAAAAAAGCCAAGGACGAAGGAGCACTGGCAGCCGGCCCCAGAATGCCACAGT
>JAQZBX010035239.1:0-24663 GCA_029593785.1 Cabassous unicinctus
AATTCTCTGACAGGCAATAAATTGATTTCTCTCCTAGCATGTGCCTCTCAAATTTTCTTTTTTGTCTTCTTTATAGCCACAGAGTTTTTCTTCCTTGTGGTGATGTCCTATGATCGCTATGTTGCCATTTGCCACCCTCTACACTATGGGCTCACCATCACCCCGCGTCTGTGCACACAGGCAGCTGGTGGCTCATGGACAAGTGGGTTGATCTATTCTGCTGTCCACACAGGCAGCATGTTCACACTTCCCTTCACAAAGTCTAATGTTATCTATCAATATTTCTGTGATGTACCTCAAATTTTGAGGCTCTCCTCATTAGATGTTCAGTTTTCAGAATCAATAGCCTTACCTATAAGTGCTTGTATTGTATTTGCATGTTCTGCTTTTATGCTGAAGTCCTATATTGATGTATTTTCAATGGTGCTTAGGATGGCTTCTGTGGAAGCCCGTAACAAAGCCTTATCCACCTGTACCCCACACTTGGCAATTCTCATTTTGTTTGTAATTTCTTTGTTGACTGCTCTCTTTTATCCCACTGCAGAAAAAGCATCTCTTAGTAATCTCCTCATGGCCATGTTCTACTCAATGGTGCCTCCATTCATAAACCCTATCATCTACAGCCTGCGGAACAGAGAGATTAATGCTGCTCTAGGCAGAATGTTCCACAGATATTTTGAACTTCCAAGAAGGATTTTTCTGGATTAAAAAATACTGAAAAATACTTCGGTGAAGTTTATATTTGATATATGTTGATAAAATTTAAACTATCCCTGTTACATATCTAGTTTGGTTAATACATATTCCTTTGCATTTTGCATATTTGATTGTGAGCAATAAATTTTTGTGTCAGTTTTACAATTCCATACTTTTGTGTAATATGTGGATTCTTTTGGAAAATGTTTTCCACATTGTAATTTCTTTTTAGTAATATTTCATATGGTTTTGAACTAAAAGCAAACAATTATATAACATGGATAAGGTCATGGGGTGAGTCCTTTAAAAGGTGTCTATGCATTTGAGACAATTTCTAAGTACTGCATACTCCCTACGTGGAAGAGAATATTGAGTGTTCTTTTTTTTAACTTTTTTAAATTGAAGTTTATCATTCACACATGAACATGTACAAACAATAAGCATACAGTAAAAGTTGTGAACTTACAAAATAAATATGCATATCAGCATACAGGCCTCCCATACATTACCCCACCACTAATACCTTGCATTCTTTTGAAACAATTTTTACAAAGTATGAAAAAGCATCATCAAAATCTTACTACCAACTATAGCCAATATTTTACATAAGGTGTATTTTCTCCCTGAATGTTTTGAATTAGAACTTCACTTCAAATATCATTTTGGAATTGAAATATCTTTATACAAATATCTGTACCAGGCAATAAAGTGTTTAGAATTATACACAACTACAGAATAAGGACACAGAAAGGTTATAGCACTGGATATATTTGAAATCTGTTTTATGCATTGAAAAGTGGACTATAAACACCTGGCCCTCAACTCATAATACCGTTTGGACACTTTTGCTCTTTCCATGTGACCTGAGTGAATAGGCTCAGATTATAATGGATTCATTATTTCTTCCTGCATGATGAAGGGAAAATAAATGCTGAGGCGAATGTGTGTTGGGCACAATCTTAGCAAAGCCTGTTGCCTTTCCCTGAGTCCCACAAATACCTCCTGTGCTCAGTTTCAGGTGTGTCATGCTGACAGAATAAAATACCACCCCTTAGTAGATAAGGAGGCTGCAAGTACATTCCTTTCCCTATTGCCCCAAGCATATATAAATATTTATTGGAGACAGTCTGATTCTGCTGGGCATGTTTTATGATATCCAGCACACACCTGCAGGTTATATCTGTCCCTGGTGGAGAGGGATCTGGATTCCTCCACTAGGACACACAAACACTGACAAGTATGCTTCACTTAAAATATCTTCCTGCAGGAGCCACTGATTGAGAACAGCTGGCCATGAAAACCTTGTGCCTCTTAGAAAAACTGACCTTGCTCTGTCTCTTTCATTTGATTAAAACTGTTCATTGAGTGCTGTGTGAGATGTGCTTTTCTTGATGATACTGACACTTATATTGGAGTGGGTTGACATCTTTTTGGGTGTCTCTGTTTGTGAAGAGAGATTACTTCAGTCAGCTGGATCACCAAAATAAAGCCTGAAGGACTGTCAGTTTAGTCATCCTACTGGCTCTCACAGGAGTGACTGGCTGACTGCTGTGCTGGCCTCCTTCTGACCAGGTGAACTCAAGTAGGATATAAGCAGTGCCCCTTTTAACAGGGATGAATTAATGCAGTAAAAAGGGGTGGAGATGAGGGAGGTGGGTTCTAGAAAAGATAAAGAAAATATACCTTGGCTCATGGCTGCCTGCATACTCCTCTGCTGTTCACTGACCCTCAAGTTGTCTCAAGGTTTGGAAAGGACACAAGCGCCCTAGGCTATTTGCAAGCCCCAGGTTATGACTGTTTGCTCTTAACACCAACTGTAAATGGCACTGAAGTAGACCAAAACGTTATGATAAAGTCTTTCACTTAGAGTGAAATATGGAAATTAAAATATACATATTTACAGAAGCCAGGGGTGGCTCATGAAGTTTGGCTGGTGCATGTGTTTGATGATGGGACATTGCAGACTAATACGTCTTAAGTGAAAGGGCACAGTCTGGGAAATGTAACTACTGTCCCTTTGATAAAACATAGTTTAGCCTGCATCTAACAGGACAACCAATAGGATACAGTTATAGACAAGTCCATGCCACTTTCAGTCTTGTTTACTAGGATCATGACATGTGTATTCACCACTGTAAAGGCTTCCCCCAAACTAGAATCTTTTCATGAATATATAACTGTCCTAAGGGTAAGGATGATAGACTCTTTGTTTTAAGATCTCAACCCTTGATGGGATATGGATGAGATAATCCTGTCTAGGTCAGTATTGAAAGTGTTCATAAAAGAGTATCTACCCCAATTGAAGGACCCTGCCACTTTTTTGTCCCCAGGGATGACATTGTGGGAAAGTGTAAGAAAACTCCACCATAAAATCCTGCTCTGGGGTAGAAATAACAGGGAGATGTCAGCCATCTTCACTGAGGCAGGTCAGGTGGGACAGAACCTAAGAGCTGAGCAATGGGAAGCTGGTCCTTAAAGATCCATAGGGGAAAATAAAGAGCAACTAGGGAAGACCAAGGAGGGCCCAGGGTCCACTTGCTGGACAATGTGGTTTTGGTTACTAAAACAGGAGAAAATTGAGCAGAATGTAATGGAAATCCTATAAAAGAATGCCACCATTACTATTGGTCAAAAGGTGGTCACTCTAAGTTGGGTTTTAGGCCCTAGTAAGAGCCATAAATGAGCAGGAAGAAGAAGATTCATAGGATTGAGTTAGAATTCCGCAGCCTCAGCTGCTGTGACCTGAACACAGCTGAGGAGGAAAACATTAGGTAAGAAGTTCTGCCTGTATCATAACAAGGAGGGTGAGGAAAACAATTCCAACTGTGAGCATGATGTGTTAGATAGGGAAGATAATCCCCTTTGCCTGTACCCTGACTATGTTCTCTTTAAAAGAAAGGACTAAGGGGGCAGAAAGTTCCCTGGGTCCCTGAAGGGGATATGAGGTCCAATTCTCCTGGGCAGCTAAAATGGAAAATGTGTGAGACTAATAGATACAGTTTCCTAAGTGACATTAATATCTGTTTCCTACATGGACAAGCAGCATTTTTATTACCACTTACTGCCTCACCATGCCTCATGAACAACAGATACCTATCCTCTTTTTAAAATCATTAAACCAGCCATGGCTGGCCTTATAAACTTCAACATTCATTACTTGGTTCTGGTTTGTTTTTCAAAATATCGGCATGCAACACTTTCACTTTTTCACATATCATGGCTTCCAGAACACTGTCTCCTTCTAACTGCTTCTAGTTTACCCAAATTAATAAAAGCTTTTCAAATTCCTTGAGTGCTTGGGAAAGCTGTTGTGTTACTGCTTTAACTCCTTTTGCAACATCAGCTTTTTTATCACTTCTTTATTCTTAATGATGGTGAAGAGCATTGTTCTAGGCATACTGTATTCCACAGCACGATTAGTAATGCAAATACTGCACTCATATTTACCTATTACTTTTTTTTGTCTCTATGGTGGTGGAAGTAATTTTCTTTTCTGCACAACTTCAATCAGTTCTCATTTTCTTAGGATCCATCATGAGAAAAAAAGATGCAAACATACACAAAATGATCACAGAAGCTAAGTAAAGACCACAATGGGATATGAAGAGAGCAAGAGCTACCATGTGACCCTTTGTTTCAGCTGGAAAGGGTAGTGAGTCATGAGGCAACTGACACTGACAAGTTCTAGCTTGCCTGTCAGGTACCAAACAAATGATGAGGACCAGGACAATATTTTCACCTTAAAAAGGCTGCTGATGCATTTGTTAGTGAATTTCAACACTATGTAGAGGCTGAGGGTTTTATTCCCCACCAAGTTTTTAACTGCGATGAGACTGGAATTTTTAGGGAAAAAAATGCTGAGTAGAACCTGTATCACAGAAGAGAAGGCATTACCTGGTCACAAAACAATGAAGGAGAGGCTCACTCTGTTGTGTGGGAATGCTAGTGGGTACTTAAAACTCAGGCCTCCACTAGTCTATCATAGTGAAAACTCATGAGTTTCCAAGATGCATAATATCTTGAAAAGCAAACTCTATGTGATGTGGAGCACAAACAGCAAAGCTTGGGTCATGAGGCAATTTTTCATTAAGTGGATAAATGAAGTGTTTGGTCCCTCAGTGAAAAAAATATTTACTGGAGAAAGATTTGCCCCTGAAACCTCTCCTACTTTTGGACAATGTACCTGCCCGCATCCAGGCTCGGAGGATGACTTACAAGAGGAGTTCAGCTTCATCACTGTGAGGTTCCTGCCCTGCAAAATTACTCCTCTCATCCAGCCCATGGACCAGCAGGTCATTTCAAACTTCAAAAAGCTGTACACCAAGGTGTTTTTCCAGAGGTGTTTTGAGATCAGCTCTAACACCTAGTTGACCTTCACAAAATTCCGGAAGGAGCATTTCAATATACTGCACTGCCTTAATCTTATTGGTAAGGCCTGGAACAAAGTCTCTTATAGGACAGTGAATTTGACATGGAAAATTATGTGGCCAGAAACTGCGATTCAGGGAGACATCAAAGCGTTTGAAGCTGACCCAAAGACTGCAGGTCCAGAGGGTACAGTTCTGCAGGATATTGTATCTTTGGATCAATCCATGGGTCTAGAGGTCGATGCTGCTGATGCTGAGGAGTTAGTGGAAGATCATCCTGAAGAGCTCAGCACTGAGAAGCTGCAGGAACTACAGAAGGAGCAACAAAAAGGGGTGGCTGAAGAGATTTCTTCAAGTGAGGAGGAGATAAGAGAGGATGTCCCCAGTTCCTTGATAAAGGAAATGTGTGCAAAATGGGGAGAAATTCAAAACTTTGTGAAGAAGTACTTTCTATACAAAGCTCTGACAAGCTAAAATGTGAATTTATTGAATGAGCAAAAAATTTCACGCTTTTGAAGAATTCTGAAAAGAAGACAGAAGCAGTCCTCAAGTGGATAAGTTTTCAGTGAAGGTGACAAAGAGTGTGTCAGAGCCTGTGGTGCAAGTTGAAAAAAGGCAGAAAAAAGAAAGAGCACCTGAAGTGCAAGTGTCCAATGTTCTATTGGAGGGGACTCTCCTTCCAAGTAACAGTCCATTAATCTCCTCACCACTCTCCTCCCTCCATGCCATTAGGCCATGGACTCTTCTCAGTACAGGTAGTGAAGTTTTTATTGTATTTAATGTATATATTTATTAATTTTTAGGTTTAGTTCTCATGTAACATAATGATATACAACCCTATCTTTTAACATATTGCCTTAAATATGTGAATTGTCTTTGGTTTGAGAATACATTAAATTTATTTACACTATTTATTAAGGGACAAATGTGTTTGGTACTCATAGTTTTTGGTACTTGTTGTGCCTCCCAGAGCCAATTACTGATGAGTACAGAGGTACCACTCTATCTGTTCCACATCATCACCAATAATTGGTGAATCCATTTTTTTTTTCCCAAACTGCTGAATATATGGTAGTCCCATTTGGATAAACTTTTTTATTTTGCTTCATTACAATGATTCAGAATATACTGTCATGTGTAAAACAAAATATCTGTGCTTCCTCTTCTTAAAAAATATTTTCTAGGCCTAAAAGTTTACATGTGTTTATTATATCTAATTCTGTGAACTTTTTTTGGTACTAGAGAAAAAATTCATTTATTGCAAATTCACAAATATGTTTCCATTGTGCATATTGTTGTATCTTTTCCTCCTCCTCCATCTCCTCATCCTCTCCCCTTGCTTCTTTTCATCCACTTCTTACTAAAACATTTCTTCAATCTTCTGAAAATGTCTTCAAAATTATTTTAGTGTTGATTTCCTCATTTCATTATTTAATAAACTTAGAGTTGTTTTTTAGTAAGTTGAGTAAGAGGAATGTTATTCTCACTGCAATTTCTTGCTGCATCTGTCATCTATTTAGTGTTCATATATATACCCTCTATTCTATTACATCTTAACTTACTATTTTTTTTTTGCCCTTATGCTACAATGTTTGCTTACTACAATTTTATAGAAAAGCTTGATATCTGTTAAGGAAATGCATTGAACTTTTTAGTTCCTAAGAGTTTTTACATTATTTGGATCTAAAATAAGTTTTAGGGCCAACTTTTCAATGTCTTCAGTAGAAAATCTGCAGGAGTTATTTCTTCAGGTATCATTCAACCAACAAATATAATTGACATTCTTATAATATTGAGAGTTCCAATCCATATATATGGTCTAATTCTTCATTAATTCATTTATTTAAGAACTCTCAAAGAAACATTTACTTTTTCCCATAAGAGCTGGCAAATCTCAGATACTTTATATTTCTTTCTACTGTGAATTATTTCTTTTAAATATTCATTTTTTATATTTTGTTTCTACTTTATAATTGTTTCATATTTCTTTATTGGTATGTTGAATTCAATTGCCTTCTCAAACATGATTCTGTGAAATTGGAATGTAAATGATTTTACTAACCATCTTCATTTGCTCGAACTTCCATTTTTTCCAGGGAGTTATAAAGAAGGAATGGAGGTTAACTGAAGCAAGCTGATATACCAAGAATCCTTTGTCATACTGATAAAACTCCCTGCCCAGCCTCAGAGGGAGAACTATAACAAAGAGTTCCAGTGAACACAGTAAGGCCTGCTGATATTTACCAGATAGCCACAACCTTACATGAACTTTGTGTTTGCTGAATAATGAATGGGACCTCAAGAATACCCTGCTAAAACAGCCCCATAGCCTCATAGTGTATGGAAAGCAAGCCTAAAGCATGTACCAAGAATAAATCATGGTGCCCTTTTCCCTCCCCATTCCTCCTATACCTTCCCTTTGTCTCAAGTAGACATATAAGCAGACACTCAACTTAACCTTTTAAGCAGAAACCTCTTTTGGTGCTGTTCTGTATTAAACTAACTTTGACTCAATAAACTTATTCTGTACAACATTTTCTTAAATATGTTTATTTTCACTACAACAGTATTTGGTGTACAGAAGTGGGATCTGAAGGTGGATGCTAGGACAACACCTCTGATGCCTCAGAGAGGAGTAAGGTACTTGCAGGAGTCCTTTGTGTTCCATCCTATCTGGGCTCATCTCCTGGCTCACCAAACTAGCCCCTCTCAGATCTTTGAACTCCTACCATGTTGCAATTGAGGTCAAAATCCATTTGTTGTGCTAAAGTCTGGTTGGGCCCTCTGTTACAACTTCTATATTCAACTGTTAGGTAAGAAAATTCTCTTCTGTTTCTGTTTCTTTACTATTTCTCTACTGTCATGGGAAACAGTCAGTCAATAAGTTTTATGTTTCTGTACTTTTGTGCTTCTGTGGTTTTTGTCTGTCTGTTGGTTTAATACGTATTTCCTTACCTCAGGATGGTAATACTAAATTAACAAACAAAAATTCTTAAAAGTGCACTATTCAAATTGCCTAAATATAAATGAATACTCCTAGAGTACCAGAAAATGGAGAAGCTGAGCTTCTTGTGCTCTTTAAAATCCTCTGTCTTCTCCCTTTCAGCTCTAACTTAGATTAACTCCCCTTTCTTAAGAACAAGATTTTCCTTACCTTAGTGAAGATTCAGAGGGCCTTGTAAATAATTCAATCTCATCATTTAGATTTATAAGACTGGATACTCAAACAATTGCAAATTAATTTTCAGGACTGTAAATTAAAAGTCATGTAAAAATTTAGATAAGCAAAACTATTTGGAAAATAAAGTGCTTTTAAACACACTGAAATTTAAGAATCTTATAATAAAAATAGAATATAATCTAAAATAAATATTTTTGAATACTTGTTATGTCCTCAAATAAAAGTAATTCTTTTAAGGAAAAATAAAAACTTCTCCCCAAGCTTTGTATACATTAAATTTGTATATATATACCTAAATAAATAGGATTTGACAAAAATGTATACAAAATACCTCTGTATTAGTCAACCAAAAGGTATTTGATATCTGATGCAAAATACCAGAAATCTGTTGGATTTTATAAAAGGTATTTATTTGGGATAGAAGCTTTCAGTTACCAGGCCATAAAGTGTGAGTTTCTTTCCTCACCAATGTCTATTGCCATGTGTTGGAGCAAGATGGCTGTTGACATCTGCAAGGGTTCAGGCTTGCTCTTCCTTTTAAGGCTCCATGGTTCCAGTTTCTTCCAGTATCAGCTGTAGGTTGGGATAAGTCTTCTCTCTACCCCAGGGCTCATTTCTCTCCAGGCTCAGCTGCTCTGTTTGTTCCACAAGTCCAGCTATAAACTATTAGTTGAATGTCTCATCTCTCTTCCCAGGGCCACTACTGTGTGAAGTGGAGACTTCTTTCTTTCCTCATGTATCTCCTTCTCTGAGTATTTACTTCCTGGGGCTCCAGCATTAAACTCCAACTAACTCCTCTGCTGTGTACTTTTCTCTGTAAGTCCCTGCCCACCAAGGGGGTTGAGACTCAATATCTTATCGATGTGGTGTAGTCAAAGTCTTAATCATTACTTAATCAAGTAAAAGTGGAATCTTTGAATTTAATACAACCTAATACACCCAGAGGAACAGACAAATTTATAAAAATAATCCAATATCTATTTTTGGAATTCATAAATAATACCAAACTGCTACACCTTTATAAGTTTCAAAATTAATATAAATTTTAATTGTATACTTTATATTCTATTTTTTCTTGGAAACAATTTAATACCTATATGTGCCATTAACCCTTGTTTAAAAAATGTATATTACTGTTTTTAATTGTATAAACTATGGTTTTTAATATTTTAAAAATTCTACTATTACAAAATGTGTTTTCATAGTTTCATTTATATAGTTTTGCTATATTATTTAGAGAGAACAAGAAATAATAGTTTTAAAAAACCTTAGTAACATTAACGTTCTCTATTCTTTTTCCACGTT
Source organism: Cabassous unicinctus (assembly GCA_029593785.1). NCBI lineage: Eukaryota > Metazoa > Chordata > Mammalia > Cingulata > Chlamyphoridae > Cabassous > Cabassous unicinctus. Next base: position 9,550 of record JAQZBX010035239.1, read on the forward strand.
AATTCTAATTAGACCTGGATAGCCACTTTAATAAAATTGGTGTTGTTAAAATTTAATAACTTTTAAACTGAATAACTTTTTTTTTTTAAAAGTATTTCCTACTGTATTCAGCCAAAGGGGTGCTAATGTGAAATACCAAAAATGGGTTGGGCTTTACAAAGGGTATTTATTTGGGGTAGAAGTCCACAGATAGCAGGCCAGAAAGCATTATGTTTCTTCTCTCACCACAGTCCATTGCCACGTGTTAGACCAAGACAGCTGCCAGCATTTGCCAGGCTTCAGGCTTCCGGGGTTCCTCTCTTCCCGGGGCTGCGTTTCTCTCCGTGCTTAGCTCCTGTTTCCTCCACAAGGTCAGCTGTAGACGATCAGGCAAATGGCTTGCTTTTCTTCTCCTGGGGCCTTCTTTCCAACATCAAAACTGCTTCTCAAAAGACTGCTTCAACTCTGTTTTTTGCCTTGCCTTTTATATTCAATTCCCCCACCAAGGGGTGGGGCTCAATGCCCTACTGCCGTGGCCTGGTCAACGCCCTAATCATAACTTAATCATGCCCAGATTAACAGATCAGTTTACAAACATGATCCAATTATAATTTTGGAATTCATAATTACATCAAATTCCCAGACGGCTACACCTAGGCTCCTTAACCTGGCTTCCAAGGGCCTTCTCTTTGAAGAAAAGGCTAGGTGCAATAAAATAGGGAAATGTAAGTTTAGTTTAGAACTCTGTGCACTAGGCTTGGACATTAAGAATAATAGGGAAAGAGGAAATGTTTACAGGTTAAACCTTAGTTTGCATAGTTTTTCCTATAATTCATAGATTTAACTTTATAACCTCATTGGGATGACAGTATTTAATAAACCAATTGCTAAATTTCATTTAGAAATAAAAAGGTCCATAAAGCTATAGATGGGGTCTTCCAGGATGATGGCATTGAAGTAGGTAGGCAGAGCTGATCTCTCTCCCAAAAATAACCAAGAAAGGGCAAAAACCTCCCTAGGAAGCTATTTTGGGATTCTATAGAAAAAGAAAGTGCTGCACATCATCCAGGAGGGAGCAGATAAAGAGAAAAGGAGTCCAAAGGAAAACCATGAGTTACTGACCCCTGTGTCTGGAAGTGGCACATAAACACCACCCTTTAGGCAAATAGCCTCAGTAAAATCCCAGACTTGCTGCAATGAACTGAGTGGGAGGGAGCATTCCCTGGGAGTACAGAGGGGTATGGTGGAGGGTGGAGAGTGATTTCTTTTTAGAGTGTTTGACCAGCTGAACCCACTTTGAATCTCAAAGGGGACACCAACCAGAGGGAGGCAGGCCCAGGAGAAGTGGAGGGAGGATCTGATCAGGTAGGCTGTCACACCCTTCTGCTCTGAGAGAGAGAGAGGAACTAGGTCAGTGAAGGGGCAGATAGAGGTGCTTAACCAGCTCAGCTCAGGCAAACTTAAGTACAACTTGCTTCAGGGATTGGGAGTGGGAACAGCCAGTTAAGTTTCAGAAACCTTTTTAAAATGTGGAGTTGGTGTAGCTCAGTGTAGGTATTCCTGTCTTAGATATACAAGGGTCATGGTTTGATTCTCTTTACCTTCTAAGAGAAGAAATCCATTGAGTTATCCACTGGGTAATCAGGTACCCAGATGCCAGCAGGGAAACTATAGACTCTTTGTTTTTGTTTTGTTTTAGGTTTTTTTGTATCTGTTTTTTCTTAATTTTTAGCAGTTCTTTTTTTTTTCTTTATTTTATTTGCTAAAACTGGGTATATCACCTGTGGAAGGCAGGCTGCAAGGTAATTGATTGATGAGTACCAGCAGCCTGAGAAGCTCCTTATGGGCAAAAGAGGGAAGGCTGTTTATCCTGGTGTTTTGTTGTTGTTGTTGTTCACATTGTTTTTCTCTTGTTGTTTTCTTTCCCTTTTTATTTCCTTTTTAAATATTCTTTTTCTACCTACTTTATTTCTTTTCTTTCCTTCATTTTGCTATCCTCTGTCTTCTGTTGCTTCTCTTTTATTCAACCTCTTCTTGTTTGGTCTTCATTTTTTTTCTTTTTCTCTCTTTTTTTCTTTTGTTCTGTTCTCATCTTTATAGGTTTTAGTTAATTTATTTTTTCTGTATTTTGTTTCTTGTTTCTTCTTTTCTATTCCAACTTTTTTATTCTTACTCCTTTGTATGTCTTATAATTTTTTACTCATATTATTTATTTTCCTAGTTCTTGTAAGACTTCTTTTTCTTTATTATTATTATTACTATTATTCATTTTCTTTACTTATCTCTTTCCTTTTCTCTAGTCCTAATTTTTTTCACAAGGGAACACAGACAACTACTAGGGACTAAAATAAGGGGAACCAAGTTTAAAAAGGAACCTTATCACCCAAAAAAAAGCACAACAAAATAAAGCCGTGAAGTAGAAAGTGAAGCTAACCAACTGAATAAACCCATCAAGAGAAACAGATGCCTAGACACCAATAAAAAATTACAAGCCATACTAACAAACAGAAAGACATGGCTCAGTCTAATGAACAAACTAAAACCAGGAGGAGATGCAGAACATGGAAAAACTAATCAAGGATATGCAAACAAATACCATGAATCAACTTAATGAAGTGAAAGAAGATTCAAAGAATATTAAGAAGACACTGGTGAAACATACTGAAGAAATTGTTAACATACATAAAAAGATAACAGATCTGATAGTGCTTGTGGCAATTTGAGATTATTTATGAATTCCAAAAAGATAGATTATGTTTGTAAACTGGTCTCTTCCGCTGGGTGTGATACCCTTTGATTGTATTAGATTCAGCTTCTATGTCTTTGCTTAAATTATGTTATGCTTAGAGCTTTGATTTGACCACATCAGTAGAGTAAAACTCAGTTTGAATCACTGACCCATTTGCAAACTATGTAAGTGGACACTCAATCAAGGAGACACAAAGAGAAGTAGATACACAGAAAAAGACATGGCAGAGGAGAGAACTTGCTTTTGATTCTGGAATCCCAGGAAGAAATGAGTCATTCACATGATAGTTTACAGCCAGACTTGTGAAGAGAACAGAACAGCAGTAAATCCCTGAGAGATGAGCCTTATGCCAGTCTATAGCTGAGAGTGAAAGAACCTGGGAAAATGGAGTCTTAAGAGGAAAAAGGAAGGCTGAGCCCTTGCAGAAATCACCCACCATCTTGCTTCAACATGTGGCAAATGATTTTGGATGGGAAAGTGATGGATGTAGGGTGACTGAATACATGAAAGTAGTTTGCTTGTTCCCTGTTTCTAGGATACAAAGGAAAGAAATATATGTAAATAAGATAATGAGATGTGACCCTGCTTTGGTGCTAGACTCCATTTCTTGTCATCAAGTATGTCCGTTTGAAGCAATGAAGTATGAAAGCCAGCTTCAACCAGTTGGCCAGGCCTAGGCTGAATGGGACACTGGCAATCCTCCCTTCAACTTTCTTATTAACATATTAAAATTCACACCCTGGGGTGGAGTTATCTGCCCCCTTTTTGATCATGCAATGTATGTGCAAGCATGATTTCCTGAACATACTAATCATACAGTTATATAACCAACTATGTGTGTTCATCCAAATGCATAAAAGCTATTACACAAACAAAGCAAATTCTAAGTAGAAACTTAGATATTAAAGCAAGAGTGAAACTGTAGCACTGGGACTCAGGACTGAGTCACTTAAGACTGACCTTGGCTCCTTACCTCTGCAGACATAATAAATGTACATTCTGCCTAACTCTCATGTTACAAGTTTGTCTCTATATCTCTGGTTATCCCTAAGGCCCAGCTTTGGTGCCTAACAAAAGTAGCCTAATGGTACCTTGAATTGAACTCTTTGGGCAAGCTTCTACTCCAAATAAATACCCTTATAAAAGCCATCAGATTTCTGATACTTTGCAACGGTGCCTTTTGGCTGACTAATACAGAATTTGGTACCAGAAATAGTGTGGTGCTTTTGCAATTACCAAAACACTGGAACAGTTTTATAAATGGGTAACGGGTATTTTTTGGAGGAGTTGTGTGATTCTTGGTTGAAAAGTACTAGATTGCTTTGAAGAGACCATTGCTAAGAATATGGAGCCTAAAGTTATTTCTGATCATGCTTTAGAAGGAAATGATGAAAATATTGGGAACTGGAAGAAGGGTGATCTGTGTTTTGAGGTCACAGAGAACTTAGCAAGATTGACTCCTGTTGCTGCCTAGAGGCAGAATTTGAAAATTATGACCTTGGGCATTTAACCTAAGAGATTTGCAAACTAAATGTTGAAAATACAGCCTGGCTTCTCCTTGCAGCTTATAGCAAAATGTTAGAGGAAAGTGATAAACTGATAACTGAATTGTTTGGCACAAAGAACACAGCACTGATTATAGGAATTCCAAGCCTCTGGAAATCAAGCTCCCAGGTGATAATGCCACATTTGAAGAATTAACTAAGCTTGGAAGTTATAAGTCAGGATTGAAAATTCAGCTATCCAGGAAAGACATGTGGGAAGTTTTTCTGTACAATGGCTTGGAACACTGTTTCCTGCATGCTAAACCAACAAACTTTTTAGAGAGAGCTGAATGAACACAACCACTCTCAGCCTTCACTAAATGGGAAATGGAAGGGAGATATGAAAAAGAAAATGGCTTAAAGAGGAAAACTATGACAGGTGAGGTCTGGAATTAAGACATCTTCTTGGTCCAAGAGAGGAACCCCACCCATGTGTATGGAGAGGGTGAATTTGCCCCAGCAGTTGAAGAGGGTGGATGTTCCAGCTGGCTGTTGTTGGAGAATTTTGGCCACCCCAGGTTATAGAGATGGTGAAGCACATTCCCCAAGGGTTGAGAAGAGTGAGATCAACAGCCCCTAAGTCTGGTAGTGTTGGGCCTCTCCCTCATAGATTAGGGAAGGCCAGGTCCCCAATTCATTGGTCTGCGAGGATTTTGCCTGTATGCCAGAGATAAGGGAGAATATTGCTTCCACCTCACTGTATTAAGGGAGTTGAGGCTCTACCCCAGAAATAAGGTAAATTGTGGCCATCACCCCTACATTCTTGAAGGGTGAGGTGTGGAGTTCTGTTACCACCCAGCTGCTGGATAAGGGTGGAACCAAAAATGACTCTACGGCAATCCTGTGGAAATAGTATGCTCCCATGAGGCCCCAAAGATGAGAAGAAACCATCATCTTAAGACTTTGAAATCTAATGAAGTATGCCCCACAGGTTTTCTGAACTGTAGGGGACCCGTGACTTATGTTCCCTTCCCAGTTTCTCCTTATGTTCATTCAAATGCTTATCCTATGCCTATCTCTTTGTATATTGGAAGCAGATACATTATTTTGTAAGTTTCACAGGTCTACAGCCAGAAAAGACATTGCCTCAAGACAAACTGTATTTCTATAATCTGATTGATTTTGTACTTAGCATTGTTAACCAAAATGACTTAAGACTTTTTTGAATATTGTAATATCTGTTTTGCAATTGAGAGGGTGGAATGTGGCTGTTTGAGATTATTTATGAATTCCAAAAAGAGAGATTATCTTTGTAAACTGATCTGTTCTTCTGGCTGTGATAACCTTTGATTGTGTTAGATTCAGCTGAGATGTCTTTGATTAAATTATGTTAAGCTTAGCCTTTGATTTGACCTCATCAGCTTATTTGACTTGAGGGTAAAGGTGGAGACAGCATCTTAATATACTAAAATATCTAATAAGAAATGCTAATAAATAACCAATCAAAATTAAACAAAAAAATAAAACATAAAACTACTTAGTGTTTTTCTTTTCTTTTTTATCACTTTTCTTGGTGTAATGTCTCGTGCTCTTTGGATTTGGAGTAAGTGCCTCATGCTCACATGGAGGGATAAGGAGTTGCACTAAGAAAATTTATCTTTTCAGACAATGTGTCTGTTTCTGGTTGTGTCTATTTCTGTCATGCATTTCAGGGTCTCACACATATTTGATTTCAAATTCATCATTTTAAGCATATTTCCACTGTTTGGCCTATTAAATATTATTAAACTTATATTATTCATTAATAACGTTTTTCGTTTCAGCCATAAAAAATAAATCCATTATTCTAACACTATACTCAAACACACCTACACACACACGCACACACAAGCACACACCCACCTAATATTGTATTGATATATGTATCATGAAAGAGAGAAAGAGAGGGAGAGAAAGGTTCAACAGAGAGACATATAATAGATGTGATAAACTTTTATCCAAAGGATAAAGTACTGCTTTGCTGGTTTTATGTATTTGTGATTATTGGGTCATAACATGAGCATGAAATTAAACTTCATATTTCTAAATCAATGTAGTTATTTTTTCCAAATGATTAATACAGTCCAGTTATCAAGAGTATATGAGTTAATATTATGTATATATGTTATGAACTCATGAAATATACATTTCAAATACAATATTCCCTTCTTTCTGTTTTTTTTGTGTGTGGGGGGTTTCTTTGCTCAATGCATATTTTCCAACATTTAAAGCATTAGTATAAAATAGTGCATGGAGAACTTTGGGTAAGAAGATTACTATGGAAGGATGAATGACTATATTCTTTAAATCTACTAGCTAAACTATTTTATTTGCATAACACACTTTAGTAAATAACATTATTTTCTCAATTATATGATATACTTATCATCTAATTACATTGTACATAAACATTGAACACTCTCAAATGATAAATTAGGCAAATGACTGTGCTTTTCAAAGAAATGTAATATAGGATAACTTTTATTTGTGGCATTATATGTTGTATTCATTTGTAATATAATATGTTTTTAAAAATGCTTTTTAATTGGAACATTTTTTTCCCTTTGACTTTAAGGTAATGATAAGGAAATTGTTATGAAATGTTGTATGTTTAGAAGAGAAAGAAAACTGCATTCTATCACTTCCTTTATGTAGAAGCCTTATTTTTAATTCTTTAAAAGGGCATTGTAGGAAATTCAGTGTTATTTTATTGAAAATCAGTAATTCTTACTTATAAATTTGCAGTTGTCATGCCATATTTCTAAAAAAGTAATATATTTCAATTTTTAGAGCTTATCAAAACATCAAAGAAAATATTAAAATATTTTAAAGATGACAGAATTAGACAGTGAACACAAGTATACCTATTATTTTATATCAAACTGTGCTATGATCATTTATGCTTTGTTGCTTTATCATATATCTGTTCATGTATGCATCATTCTTTCTAACCATCCATGCAAATATATTCATTTTTAATTACATTGCATTTCAAGTAATTTGCATAAATTAATTCTATTCATTCTTAACCACTTCTGTATTCACATTATTAATTTAAATGAATTTTCTGTGTTTTTTGTTTGTTTGTTTTAGGCAGCATTTACTAGGAGTTAAATGCATGAAAGTAATTTTATATATGCAACCGTTTTGAGAAGCATAACCACCCCTATAACCCACCCCATCCTCAAGAAAATAAACAATTTTATCATCATCTCAGATTATTCCTTCAACTTTTCCTTCACATTGCCCTCCATATGAAAATACAGCTACTATACTATATATTTATTCTTTTATATCGCCATGGATTAATTTTCTTGTTCTAGACATTTTGATAAACTACAGCATGTAATAGTCCTTTTTTTGTATAAAGATTTTTTAAGCTCTAATTGTTTTGAGATTTATCCATATTTTTGTGCATATCTTTACCCCTTTTAAAAATTTGAGTAATATTATATCATATAAATATTTCACAGATATTTATACTTTTTCCTTTGTGAGACACCTTCACCTTTCCTTCTTTTATTTAGTATGAACAAAGCTCCAATGAATTGTTCTCTTACATTTTTTTTTTTTGATGATTCTGCTTTGGTCTCTTGGGTACATAATGAAGAGAGAATTCAAGGGGATGTTTAGTTTTATTAAAAACTGCTAGACTCTTTATTAAATAATATACCATTTTTAACCAAATCTTGTGTCTAAAATGCATGAGAAGTTATGTTGACCAGATCCTGACCATCATTTTATATTGGATACTTGTTAATGTTTGATACTCTGGAGTTATGTACTAACACTTCATTGTGTTAGGATTTATTTTTCCCTAGATAATTTATGAACTGTACAACGTACTGAACCATGAATCGTGTCTCCATGAATTTTAAAGGGCTTAATTTTGTTCTCTGGAAAATATGGAATTAAATTAGAAATCAATAAGATGGAAGTTGTAAATTATACAACATACATTTAAGCAATCTGCATAAAAAATTCAAGGAATTTTAAAAATATTTTGAAATGAAAGATAGTGAATATAGGTACATAAACATTTGTGGAATAGAAAAAAAAAACAGTGAAAAGAGAAGTTTAAAATTCTAAGTGCTTATACTAGAAAAGTAAGGTCTAAAGATAATGACCACCATTTCTAAAATAAGAAATAAGGAAAACAAAGTGATCCTCTAATAAGTGGAAGGAAGAAAATTGTAAAGGAAAGAGAAGAATCAATAATTTAGAATATTGATTTATTTATAAAATATTTATATATTCATAAAATAGTAAAGAATAGAGAAGAAATCAATAATTTAGTCTATTATGACAAATTGAAGGGAAAAATAAACAAAACTAAGTTTCTTATCTTTGAAAAGATCTACCAGATTGATTAACTTCTACTTAGATTTATTAGGAATTAAAGAGAATGAAATCAAATATCAGTTAAAAAAAAGAAAAAGGAAATTTATTGAAAGACAGATTCCACCAAGAAAATAATTGAAAAGAAAAAAAATTAAGAGATTAGTTGATAATGATAAAATTTGGGATTCAGTGAATTTAAAATTTTAGGAAAATATGTGCCCCACACAACCTTTGAAGCTTCCCAATATTTAAAGACTTATCTGATAGAATGGTTATGTAAATAAATGTTTTTTTTAATTGTATAAGAAATATTTCATATTTGGAAGTTCATCATCTTTATGTAAACCAATAGTTTCTAGATGAGCGAAATATGATGACAGAAAATAATGCATGGGTGTGAAAAAATTCTTTGCTTTTAATTCAATGGATTTAAATTTTATATAACATGAAAGTTCTTTAATATAGTCTCAGATTACAAACTGCAACTATACTTTATAAGTTACCATTTACTGAATTTTTGTAGAATATTAGTATTATGAAAGAACATTAATGATTAAAAGTGCCAACCAAATGCTTCCATTTTAGCAATACGTCTGCATGAGACCATATTTTCTTCACAGTACAAATGAAGAAGCAGATAGGAAATTCTACTTCTTTCCTAACAAGCCAGGTTTTAGATTTGGTACATTTTGCACCAAATGTCATAATGTATTGATTCATTAATGTATAAAGGATTCATTAATTTTAATAAATTAAATAAGTATTTAGCTTGTGTCACTTTAAATTTCTAATATGGTAATATTCAATATGTATATACACATATATATAGATGACACTTAATATAATTTCCAATCGGCCTTCAATATTTTTAAGAGCATAAAGGATCACACAAAAAAACACAATAACGGTAAAAAATTAAAAATTGATGATACATAAATTCTATCAGATTATGTTTTCAAATGTGTAAGAAATCTGAGATAGTATATTTTCCATGTATTTTTGCTACCAATATCATCTTTTGAGTTCCACATTTCCATGAAAATAAAGAGACTTTGGCTATTAGACACTTGTTCATCATTATTTAATTATTACAGTTGTGTTCATCATTCTGAGGCCATGTTCAGGTTTCCCTTCACAGAGTCCAATGTGATCTGCCAATATTTCTAACTTGTACCTCAAATTTTTCAGATATCCTCATCAAATGTTTAACTTGCTGAATCTTTTGTCCTGGTTATGAGTGCATCCATTGCCTTAGTGTATTCCACTTTTTTTTTTTATGTCATAAATTTATGCTTTCAAAGGAGTTTTGGATGTGGTCTTTGGAAGTTCATAACAAAGCCTGGGATAAAGCCTTCTTCACATGTACCTCCACAGTTGAAAATTCTTATTTTGTTTGTAACTTCTGGGGTGATGGCTCTCTTAAATACCATTGCAAATAAAGCTTCTCTTAAACCTCTTCTCCCACCATGTTATACTCCATCCGGCCACTGTTTATAAACCTTATTTACAGTCTGTGGAACAGAGCAATTAACATCATTCTAGGCAGAATTTTCTGCAGATGTATTGAGTTCCTAAGAAGAAAATTACAGATTAGAATATTCTTAAAAATATATTCCAAGAGAAATTTACCTTATACTTGGTAAATATTCCTAAAATTATCTAGTTTATCCAGTATTTTGTATTTTTTATATATTTTGTGTTTTCTGCATATATGCTAGTGAATTTTACATACCTCTGTTTTTCATACCCAATAACACCTTTGTTAAATTCATATATTCTTTCCGTACTTTTAAAGAAGTTTAGATTACATAAATGTTATATTGCAACTATAGGGGATCCCCATATACCCAGCTCCTTCCCTCTCCCACACTTTTCCCCATTAACAACATCTTTCATTAGTGTGGTACATTTGTTACAATTGATCAATACATATTGAAACATTGCTACTAACCATGGTCTATAGTTTACATTATGGTTTACACTTTGCACCACACAATTTTATAGATTTTGACAAAATTTATAATAACCTTTCTTTGTCATTGTAATATCATGCAGAACAATTCCAATGTCCCAAACATACCCCATGTTACATCTATTCTTCCCTGTCCTTTATATTAATATTATAAGTTCTTAAATTGTTAGAATAATAAGTCTATTTTAGTCTTTAATTTCATTCCTCCCTTATGTGTGTTCATTCCTCAATCTTAAGGATTTGGCGATAGTGGTGCATACTCTGCTTCTAATTGAGGGGGGCCTTAGATCCCAAAGGGCAGATGGATGGATTTGTCTTGCATGCAGTTGTAGATATTCTGTTTTTTGGGATGGTCATTGTTTATCATCATCTTTTGTTAGTTTTCCTGGGTAAGTCTGATGAATTGGAGAGTAGATGTTGGTTGCAACTCTACATATGATCAACCAGAAGATTTATCTCTTGTACATATAATGAGTGGGTACAGTGCTAGTTTTATGTTAAAATAAAAGGGCATAAGAGCCATGTGTAAGAAAATTATACATGAGTCTACCTCTGATACATTGGGGGGGAGAGTATGTTATCATATATTCCAAGGTAAGGCCCACAGACAGATTCCCAAATTCCTGAAATTGCCTACCTTGCTTGTAGTGCCAGATGTCTTTAGAGCCTTCAGGAGCCCTGCTGTTTGAGATCCTGCTTACTCTGGCAATTGGTGAGATCCTCCTGAGATATGCATAAGGATAACTTCTAGAATGACTTCCTGATTCATTTTGAAATCTCAACCATAAAAACTCATTTGTATTGAATATTTCCCCCTTTTGGTCAAGGTCTTTTTCCAAATTCATCAGTAGGTGATAATAATCTCTGGATGCCAGGGAGGCTCATCCCTGAATGTCATATCACATGCTGGGGAAGGTAGTGAGTTTATATACTGAGTTTGGCTTAGAGAGAGTCCACATTTGAGCAACAAAGAGGTTTCAAGAAATTTAGAGTTCAAACAAAAAGCATTTTTTGATCTGTTTTATATTTATCGTTTTATTTTTACTTTTTATTTTTTATTTTATTCTCTGAAACCAGGTCCTTTACCTGTGGAGGGCAGGCTGCAGTGTGATTTATGAATACTGGGCAGCTCGAGATGATTCCTAGTGGCATAAGATGGAAACCTGTTTTTCCTGGGGTTTATTGTTTTTTGTTTTTTATCTTTTCTTTTTGTCATTTTCCTTCTTTTTTCTTCTTTTCTTTCTTTTAATTTTTCCTCATATTTTGCTTTTCTATCCTTCCACCTTCTCTTGTTTGGTATTCATTTTTTCCCTCTCTTTTCTTCTCATTGTTCTGGGATTTCATTTTACTCTATTTTATTTTGTTTCATTTCTTTTATTCCATCTTTTTTTCTTTTTATTCCATCTTTTTTTCTTATTCCTTTTTATATTTTATTGATGTTTTACTCATTATTATTTTTTCCTGACTCTTTTTTGGTTCCTTTTCTATCTTTTTTATTATTATTGTTATATTCTTTTTCTCTTCTATCATTCCTTTTCTTTGTTATTAATACTTATTAATGGAAACACGGACAACTCCAAGGATATAGAATATTGGAACCAAATGTCAAAGAGGAACCTGAACATAAAACAAAACAAAATAAAACCCTAGAGTAGAAAGAAAAGCTAACCATCTGAATAATACCCTCAAGATAAACAGATGCCTAGACATCAACAAAATATTATATGTCATACTAAGAAACAGGAAGACAAGGCCCAGTCTAGTGAACAAACTAAAGCAAAACAAAACAGGAGTATATGTAGATTGTGGAACAACTAATCAAGTATGTCCAAACAAATATTAATCAAATTGAAGTGAAGGAAGAGACAAACAATATAAATAAGTTACTGAGGGAACAACAAACTAATCCCAACATAAGTAGAAAGAAACTACAAAGATTAGAGCAGAACTAATTGAAATTGATAATAAAAAAATCACTAGAAAAAATCAATGAAACCAAAAGCATTCTTCTTTAGATAAATTCCACATTGAAAATATGTTTCTTTACATATCTGAGATATTTTAAACTAAAAATTAAGAATGTCATCATATGGAGAAGATCATGTCTTTTGTACGAATATCTTGAGCAGTGCCTATACCATTGAGAGAACAGGAAGGTCCTGAATATTGTCATGCTCAAATTTTAATAACAGTCATTTCAGTGGATTTTGTGTGGTATCAAATTGTGCTTGTGATTTTCATTTCTCTGATAGCTGTTGATATTGAGCATATTTTCAAGTGATTATTGCCAATTTGTATATCTGCTTTAGAGATATTTCTGCTGATTTTTCTCAGTTTTCAAATGCATCATGAATCTTCTTTTTGTTTGAGTTGCAGATATTCTTTATACATTATGGATATTAAAACCTTACCAAATATATAGTTTACAAATATTTTCTCCTATTCTGTAGATTGTCTTTATATTTTCCTGATAAAATCCTTTAATGTACAGAAAATTTTAATTTTGATAAGGTCCTATTTATTTATTTATTTTTGTATAAATCTAAGAACCGTTGCATGACACAAGTTTCTGAACATGTTTCTTTGTTTTGTTCCAGGATGTTCAAGTTTTGGAATGATTTTGAGTTAATATTTTTTAAGGTGTGGGTAGTGTTCATATTTTTGCACATGGTTATCTGATTCTCTTCATAACAGGTTTTAAAGACTCTATTCTTCCTCTTCTGATTCCATTTGGCACCTTGGTCAAAGTTCAGTTGTTCAAAGGTGTGAGTGTTTATTTCTGCATTCTCAATTGGATTCCATTGGTCCATATGTTTGTCTATCTGATAGTAACATGTTGTTCGATAACAGTAAAAATTCTTGCACTTTGTACTTCTTTTTCAAGATGCTTTACCTATTCATGGCCCCTTATCCTTCCATACAAATGTGATGAATGGATTTTCTATTTCTGCTATGAATTCTGTTGGAATTTCATTGAGGCTCTACATTTTTTGGGTAGAATTCACATTTTCACCATATTTAGCCTTCAAGAACATTAAAACAGAAGATCTTTTATTTATTTAGATTTTCTATAAATTCTTTCAGCAATTATTTGTTATTTTCCATGTACATGTCATTCACATCATTGATTAAATTTATTCCTAGATTTTTTATTCTTTTAGTTGTTATCTCTAATAGCATTATTTCCTTATTTCCCCTCTGGAATCTTCATTACTAGTATAAAGAAACAAAACTGATTTTTTCATATTGCTCTAGTATTCTGCCATTTTGCTGAAATTGTTTATTACTACTGATAGCTTTGTTGTGGATTTTTCAAGGTTCTCTATGTGTAGGATCATGTCATCTATAAATAGTGAATGCTTTATTTCATCATCTGACATTTAGGTGTCTTTTATTTTTTTCTTACCTAATTTCTCTGGCTGGACTTTCAGCACAATGTAGAATAACAGTGGTTAGAGTAGGTATCCATGTGTTTTCCTGATCTTAGTGGAAAAAGGTTATCAGTCTTTGACTATTGGGTATGATGTTAAATGTTGGTTTTTCATATATGCCTTTTATCAAATTAGGGTGTTTATGTTACTACTAATGTTCTGAGTGCTTTTATCTTGAAGGGGTGAGAAATTTTGTCAGATGGCTTTTCTGTGTCAGGTGGGATAACATGCCTTGTTTCTTTCTACTCTTTGTCCTTTTAATCAGCTGTATTACATTAATTTGTTTTCCTTTTAAAAGCAGTTTCATTGAGATATATGCACATATGATACATTCCAAAGTGTGCATGAAATGACTTTTAGTATAATAACAGTTTTGCATTTATCACCACAATTTTAGAACATTTTCTTTACTCCTAAATGACAAATTCCATACCCCTTAACAGTGACCTCTTAATTCCTCTATTCTTCCATAGCCCTACATGACCAATAATTTATTGCTGTCACCATAGATTTATTTAGATATACATTTTAAATAAATGGAATCATAAAATATGCATTACCCTGTTTCTTTTATTTTTCACTTAACATAATATATGTTTTATTTATTTTTTATTAGAGAAGTAATTTTACAAAAACATCTTATAAAATATGACATTCCATATAACCCCTTATATTGGCACTTTGCATTAGTGTGAAACCTTTGTTTGATTGATGGAAGAATATTTTTTAAAAGTACTATAAACTATAGTCCATAATTTATATTAGGTGTATTTTTCCATAAACCAACCTAGTATTAACACTTTGTATTAGTGTCTTACATTTGTCATAATTCATGAAAGAACATTCATATACTTGCAATATTTACCAGAGTCCATCATCTACATCAGGGATCACCATCTTTTACAATCCCATGTTTTATCTTCTTCCATTCTAGTAAGATACATCACTCTTGCAAAACTAGGAAAAATATCACTTGGTAATGGTGTATCATTCTTTTAATGTGTTGTTGGCTTAAGTTTGCTAGTATGTTTTCAGGATTTCTGCAGCTATACTGAGGAGAGATATTGGCATGTAATTTTCTTTTTGGTTGATTAGGGTAATGCTAGCCTCATAGAATGA
>JAQZBX010035240.1:0-24663 GCA_029593785.1 Cabassous unicinctus
TATTTTGGTTTCATTCATTTTCTTTATTAGTTTTCTGTTTGTAATTTTGTTTATTTCTACTCTGTGTAATTACTATTTCATTTCTTCTATTATTTTGACTTAATCTTTCTCTTATTTTCCTAGTTCTTAAGGTATATGCTGAGGCTACTAACTTGAGGTCTCCCCTTTTCCTAATAGATGTTTAGTGCTATCCATTTTCCCCTAAGTACTGCTTTAGCAGCATCTCACATATTTTGATATTTTATGATTTTATTTTCATTCAGTTTATAATAATTTCAAATTTACTTTTGAATTCTTCTTAGCCTCATGTTTTATTTAGAAGTATATTATTCAGTTTCCACAAACTTCGGTATTTTCCAGAGATCTTTCTGTTTTTCATCTTAATTTAATTTTATGGCCCAGTAATTGATTTATCTTATAGATGTTTCATGTGCATTTGACAAGAATGTGTATTTCTGCTGTTATTGGGTAGAGCATGTCAATTTGGGTAAGCTATTTGAAAGTGCTATTTGAATCTTCACTATCCTTCAGGCTTTTCTGTCTACTTCTATCAGTTATTGAATGTATTGGCATTGCTGACTGAAATTATAGGTATTTATTTCTCTTCTCAATTAAGCCTATTTTTGCTGCATGTATTTTGAACATAATATTCAAATGTTATTAAGAACACAAACGTTTAGGATTGTTTTGATATCCTCTTGAGAAATTTACCCCTTTATTATTATCAGATTACCTTTTTTTAAAACCCTGGTAATATTCTTTGCTCTGAAATCTTCTTCATTTGATATTAGCTTAGACATTCCAGCTTTTTAAAAATTAGTGTAAGCATGGTATTGCTTTTTCTGTCATGTTACTTTTAACTTATTTGTGTCTTTATATTTAACATACTTCTTTTGTGGCAGCATGTGGTTGAATTTTGATGTTTTATCCAATCTGTCATTCTCTGCCCTTTATTTGGGATATTTAGGTCTTTTACACTGGTATGATTATTGATATAGTTAGATTTAAATCTATCATTGCTATCTGTTTTTTATTTGTCCCATTTGTTCTTTCATCCTCTATTCCTCTTTATTTGTCTTCTTTTGGATTAATTGAATATTTGTGGATCTATTCATAATAGATTTTGGCTTTTAAGCTATAACTATCTGTTTTGTTATTTTAATGGTTGTTTAATGGTTTAAAGTATACATTTTTATTTTACCACATTCTATATTTAAGTGATATTATATCACTTCATATATAGCTCAATAACCTCACAATATTTTATTCCATTTCCCCCTCCCTACCTTTGAGCTATTACTGTCATACTTTTACTTTTAAATATTTTATAAATCCCATGCTACATTGCTATCATTTTTTATTAAGTAATCAATTTTCTTTTAAAGGGTTTAAACAGTAAGAAAAAATCCTATATATTTCATCATTTAATTACCATTTCCAGTGATCTTCATTCATTCATTTTTTAATATGGTATTAGTTTGGGTTTTTTTTTCCCCCTGAAGGACTTCCTTTAACATTTCTTTAAGGATGAATTCTTTTGGCTTTTGAATGTCTGAAGGAGTCCTTTGTTCATCTTTGTTTTTGAAAGATATTTTCTCTGGTTACAGAATTCTAGGTTAACAGCTTTTCTTTTTTCAGTACTATCAAGATCCACTGTCTTTTAGCCTTGTTTTTAACAAGAAATACACTATCATACTTATGTTTATTCCTCTATATTCCTCTCTATATAATGTGTCATCATTCTTTGGTTACATTCCAAAGTTTTTAAATCTCTGGTTTTGACACATTTGATTATATTGCTTTATTCATGTTTCTTATACTGGATGTTTTTTCAAGTTCCTTGGATCTGTGGGTTTATTTTTTCCATCAAATTTTGGGAAAATGTGGTCATTATATCTTTAAATATTTTCTACTGTATTTCCTCTTTCCTTTTCTTTGGGTTTTCCAGTTATATGTATATTCAGACACTTGTCCCACAGCTCACTGGTGTGCTCTATTAATTTTTTTTTCTTTTTTTATCTTTGTGTTTCATTCTATCTTTCAGTTTACTGTGTTTTCAAGTTTACTGGTCTTCTCTTTGCAAAGTCTAATCTGTTGTTATATCCAGACTACTTTTCATAGTATGCATTATAGTTTTTGTCTTTAGTAGTTTGGTTTGTGTCTGTTTTATATCGTCCATGTCTCTACTTAACTTCTTAAATATATGGAATACAGTTAAAATAAATATTTTATTATATATCTGCTAATTCTAACAATGTGTCATTTCTGGGTCATTTACAGTTCATAGATTTTTCTCCTCATTACGTGCCATATTTTCCAGCTTCATTGGAAACCAGATTTTTTTTTATTGGATGCCAGACATTGTGAATTTTACCTTGTTAGTTGTTGAATATTTTGTATTACATTAAATATCCTTGAGCTTTGCTCCAAGATACAGTTAAATTATTTGGAAACAGTTTGAGCCTTTCAGGTCTTGATTTTAGGATTTGCTAGGCAGGACTGAAGTGCTCGGTCCACAGCTAATCATTTCCCCACTATAGAGGCTAGAACTTCCTGTGCGTGCTACTAAATGACCCTTGACCCTTGTGGTTTTCCCCTCTGATTGGTAGGATCAGACACTATTGATTGCTGGTGTGAATTCTGGGCACTGTTACCTCTACCCTTTTTGGGTATATCTTTTCTTGGCCTCATTGGTTTTCTTGCATGTGTGAGAAAATTGAACATCCAGGGGAACTCTGCAGATCCAGAGTTCTCTCTCTCTCCTGCTTTGTGCTTTCCAGTACCTTATTTTGTGAACTCCAGCTGCCTTGGTCTCCCTACACTCGCAGCTTTGCCTTCTCAATTCACAGAGCCTTCTGGGCTCTGCCTTTGTGTACCGTCTCTGAGCTGCAGCTGAAAGGTCTCATGTAGTAAGCAGGAAAAATCACAGGGCTCACCTCATTTTTTTTTCATGTTTCTTAGGGATCACTCTTTTTTGTTGCCTCGTTTCCTGTGTCTTAAAATTTTTTTTTTTAATATATTTTGTGTTTTTTTTGTTTTGTTTTGTTTTTATTCATTTTTTCAGGCAGGAGGATGAGTCTAATCCTTGTTATTCCATCTTGACTGGAAGTGGAAGTTGACACTGACGTACTTTTAAATGGAGCAGAAAAATTTACAGTTGTCTCAGTGCAACACCAATTACATGTATATAAAAGAAAATACAGGGAAGCAGGAGTGGCTCAGTCGGTAGAGCCCCCGTTTACCATATGGGAGGCCCCGGGTTCGCTTCCTGGGGCCTCCTTGTGAGGGCAGGCCGGCCGGCACAGTCTAGTGGGCTGATGCAGCAAGCCCTCACGGCAGGAAGCGGGTGTGGCTCAACCTATAGAGCCCCCGTTTACCATGTGTGAGGCCCCGGGTTCGCTTCCCGGGGCCTCCTTGTGAGGGCAGGCCGGCCCGTGCGGCAAGAGGGGCTGATGCAGCGGGACCTCACAGTGAGGGGAAGATAAGCAGACACGGAGAAGACACACAGCGAATGGACACAGCAAGCACAAGCAGCAAGGGAGGGATAAATAAATAAATAAATAAATCTTTAAAAAAAAAAGAAAATACATAAAAATTTCAAAAGTGGTTATCTTTGGGTGGGTGGTAGGCTGAATAACTATCCCTCAAAGATGTCCACATCCTAATCCCTAGAACCTATGAATGTTAACTTTTTTAATGGCAAAAGGAGCTTCTCAGATGTGATTAGTTAAGGATCTTGAGATAGGGACACTATCCTGGATTATCCAGGTGAACCCAATGTAATCATAAGGCTCTTTATGAGAGGGTCTTCCCTAGAGTCTTCTGAAATTTCTAGTCTGTCCAATAACCATATATCATTTACATAATGAGAAAAAATTATTCTGTAAGTTTTTAAATTCTAACATGGAAAAACTTTCAAACATTTTTCCAATATTCCTTTACACTTTCAAATTTACTCTTTTTACTTATTTTTATTATTTTACAGTACAAAATAAAGCATGCTCATTGTATAAAGTTCAAATACACACACATATATTAAAAAGCAAAAGTTCATTTTTCCTTCCATAACCTGCTTTTCTCACAGAGTAGCCATTGTAAAGAGTTTGATGTATAGATGTTTTTTATATATACTTAAATATATATATTTATTATATATATGTGCATGTGTTTTCTACGTATTCAAATATATACACATATATATGTGCTCTAAAAATGTCATCATAATGTATATAAATTTCTCTTAATAACCTTGTTCATTATTCTGTCAGTATACTTATGATGCATAAATGCACATGTACATACTAGTATAAAATTATATCAATATCTACATAATTTTTGCATATTTTTATGATATTTAGTTTCACATTCTATATCCTTAATAGTTGTGTGACCTTGAGTAGCAAGTTACTTAATTTTTCTGTAACCCAGTTTCCTCATCTAAAAGCAACTGATGTTAATAAAATACCTCATAGGTGAGTTGTGAAGATTGAATGAGATAATTTATGTGATGCAATTAGAACAATATCTAGCAGAGAGCAAGCACTAAATAATTACTACCTATTATTACTACTTCCATGATTCTAAGCCTGTTTTGACACCTTTGGCCAGAACTCTTAACATGAACAGTTCCTTCTGACATGGTTAAGAGGTATTCCTACGACATGTAGTCTCTCTGCTCTTGTTAAATCCTCATTTATCCAGCACTTTAGCCCGTCATTCAGGTGATCATAAAATTCGCCACTGACAATGTGGAAAAGCAATCACGTTCTGGATTACATGGCTGTCACTTTTCACTGTCCTTGCTGCTTTGTTCTTCATCAACTGTCTGGCAGGCCCCACTCCTCACGGCACCCCCTGAAACTGACAGCCTCTGACACATTGCCCAGAAATATCTTCTGCAAAATAGCTACACCACTTCTCAGGGGTTTAGCTTTTCAACTCTGTAATATGACATTCCAAGAGTTCTCCATCGTCAAAGCATGAATACATATTTTTAAGTTCAAAATAAAATTATTTTCAATGTACTTATTTCATTTTATTTATTTATTTATTTAATTTATTTATTTTTGTAGTAAAGGAGAAAATGAGGTTGACAAGAGATCAAATAGTGTTAGAGTGGTAGAATCTCAGAAGGTGGTAAACCATTTCTTTGGAGAACAGAGTAGGATGAAATGTAATCTCACTGGAAATTTATTGGTGATAATTTGATTAAATTAATCAATTTGATTACTCAATTATCAACCAAGTAAGTTGTCAATGAAGAACAGCTGTATATTTTGAACTGCAATGTACAAACAATGCATGAGTTTTTTTAAGACAGTTTAAATTCTGCTAGGAAGATTCAATTGAGCAGGCACAGAAACTAACTTGATATGGGTTAATCTTCAGATTCCATTTAAAAAATCACAATGGTGTTTAATTCTGTGACTTAAATTTAGAGAAAACTGAATTCAAGGAGTCTTATATTAATTGTATTTAGCTTGTCTAAGTAACTAGCATATATTTTTAAGGAAACTTTATTTTAAGGAAACTCTATTTTTGAAACAGGGTGCAAGCCAATTTCAGGTTAAAGATGCAGCATGCCCTTTCAGTTTGGAGACATATTTTTTAGGGAAGTTTGCTTTCTGAGAAGGCGGCCACATGAACATGTCTCCCTGTTGCCCCACAGCAGCAGTTAAAAATCTATCCAGAGGTTTTAAGCAAAGTTCGCTTGATTGTAGGTCAGTACCCGGCGGATAAATCACAAAATTGCTTCAAATAATGTAAGTGGCTTGCTTTCTCCCTGCTGAGGAGAAGCTCTGAGCTGAGAAAGCATGAAGTTAGAATTGTTTCCTCACCCCTAAGGTTATTGCCCCTGTCACAGAGAAGTCACTGTCAAGCAAACACGGTGAAATAGCTTAAAATGCAACAGTTTTCATCAATCTGCCACAGGCAGCAGAAAACAAATGATTGCGGTTCCCATCTTTGCCAGTGGCAAGGCATTTGTTAAAGTACAAAGATAAGAGAAAAGAAAGGGGACAAGAAATCCTATGGCAAAAAGCTTGAATGAAATATGCCACCAAAAGTGCGGGGCCTCTCAGAAAGTCTCTTGTAATCACTGAAGCCATTTAGGATGGCAAAGTGTAATGTTTTGGTGAATGTGTTAGGTCTAAGTGTTCTCCTTTAGAGTACTGGGCTGTTGACCCCCTGCTGAATGACTAATCTGTCTCAAGCACCATTTTCATCATGTCCTACCCACTCAAGGACCCTTAGGGAAAAGCCCCCTGGTGTTTACCATATTAAATCCAAATTTTCCAGCCTGGCATCCCCAGTGGTCCTCTTCCAACAGATCCTTGTCCCTATTGTGCCAGCAAACAGGGCCTCTTCAGTCAATTCAAATAGATTGGCTTGCTTTTCTCGGTATAATTTTTTTTCCCCTAGAAACTGGCTTTAAGATTCTGCTCCTTATTTTCTTCCAGCCCTGAATGAGCTCCATGTTCCCACAGCTACACACTCCCACATATACAACTATTCCATTTCCACTGAATTTTCTAAGACTAGTATTGAAATTGGCTTTCCCCAGGAATATTCCATAACTAGCCAGAGTCCTACTCTCATTAATTTTGATTCTGCATGCCTCTGTTCAATTCATAATTTGTACTATTTTTAAATATAAGTTGATATTCTCTACTATGAATTTCATTTCTGCATGTTTGTTGCCCCATACTAATATCAAAATCTACCAATGGCATAATTTGTCATGTTTGTTTTCCCAATGACTTAATCATTCATTGTTTCATTTTTTTCAATAAATGCATATTACTTAATTACTAGGTGTCCGGAACATTGCTAAATTCTGAGTTCAAAATGTGCAGTAAACTGTTCCAGTTTGGGGGAATAGTCAAACTCTAGGTGGTTTGCGGTATGACCAAAGTACTTTTGTGAGTGCAGAAGAGAGTCAGTAAGACTTTCTGAAAGAAACCACCTTGTTTTAACCTATGAGTGATTACACTAGGGATAAGCTAGGAATTTCAGAGAAGGAGGAAATAAGATTGAGAATCTCATTAATATACAGTAATGAAGATTTTTTTGTGTGTGGAAAGTTAGAATTAAAAAGTGCTTCTTATAAACCTCAAACTTAGCTCTAGGTTAGAGCAATCATTTTTCTCTGTCATGTGCAGATTTGCCTAATGTAAGTTTATTTCAAAATTTTCATTCCATTAAATAGGTACTGCACTACATATTGCATCTTACAGAATTACTCAGAATTTACCTGGTGATCTCAGAAAATAAATAAATAACATGATGTTCCATGGGTCCTAAAATTCAAACATTTAATCACCCAATCAATGACCTTTTCTCAATATCCTCAACCTTTTAGCAACATTCCAAGCTATTAATCACTTCTTCATAAAACTCTCTTGCTCTCAGGCACACTTTTGCTGGTTCATCCCTTACCTCCCTGACAACATAATGTCTTTCTTTTCCTCCTCATTCTTTGTGAATATGAGACATTTCCATGTTTTTGTACTTGCTCATTGCTTTCCTCTTTCTGAATTCTCACCTCTTTATGCTCTGTAAAAGAGGGTACTTTTCCCTTTCCTAACTCTTCCTCAAAAGAAGAGAACTGGTTTACTCTAATTGTGGAGATTTTGAGACACTGATTGGGTCCCATTTACTACTGGGTACAGTCACCCCATGCACAGCTTGCCCTTTTGCACTGCTTAATGCCAGCCTTCCTGGGGTAAGGAGCACTAAACAGGGCCTAGACCTTCAGGCAGGTGCCAAGTTTACTTGTTTCTACCTCTGCCTCCTCTGAAAATGCATATGGCTGAGTAAATTAATCCAATATATTCTTCAGACCCAGCCATCTTGTTTCCCAATGTTTCTGTGGCTCATTCTCTTGTTCATTTCCTGGATCCTTATGGATGCGGTAGTTGGAGGGCCAAGGCTAAAGCATTTTCAGTTGGAGAGGACTTCTCCTTCCTCTCTCTTCTCATGCTCTGCATGGGAAACTGTCTAGGCCAGCTCAGGACTGGATGCCTAGACCAGGTAGTATATAATTTAATTCAACAGTACAGTTGCTATTATCATATTATTGAGAAATAAATTATTTTAGGACAAAAGAATCTTATATCAAAAAGTCAGTGTTTCAATATACAGCCTTTTTAATTGGTGTGGATGGATAGACTTAATTTTATTAACATAGTTTATTCCCCCCCCCGCCCCCTTTAAAGAATTTTGTCATCTGCAGGTAGATTTTAAAAGCAATTAATTCTCGCATGAGTTACAGAGCATAAATATCTGAGAGTTTTGGCTTAGATATTAGTGCTTAAGTTGATGGTCCCATATTGAAAGCCAGAAGTTATCTTCTTTGCCTTTCTTTAAACCTCATTGAAAGTTAAGGTGAGAACTGTGTTCAAGGCTCATCTCTTGAATTTACATGACTTGGACACAGACTAATGAATCCCAACCACCACCCCTGCCACCCCACCACAGACACCATGTACTCTAACACGGGCTCTGTTTATTTATTACAGGGTTCCTAATTCCGATTAGTAAACAGATATACATTGAGTGCTTAATAAGTTTCATGCTCTATTCTAGGTGCTGGCCATAATAGCCTATTTTTGTAGAGCTTACATCCTTTTAGGGACCAGAGACAATAATAAATAGAGGAACATAATATAAGGTGAGTTAGTAATAGGTACCATGAAGAAAAATAAAACAAGGTATTGGGATAGAAAATAACAGGGTGAGTGTTTTAAATAGAGTGGTCATGGAGGCCTTTCTTCAAAGGTGATTCTTTAAATGAATCTGAAAAGAATAGAGTAGAATTCATATCAATAAAAATGAAATGAAAATCAGTGGGTAGATTAAAGTGAGTATGAGACCCAACTAAAAATGACATTAATGAATGAGAAAGATTAATTTGAATAAATTATACAGAAGATAGCAAAAAAGACAAAGAAATACACCCAACAATGAATAAAATATATTCTTCTTGAGTACACATGGAACAGTGTAAAACAATTACTCATCTTCTGAGCAGAATGCAATAATTTAGTCACAAATAATAAAAGAATTTAAAAAAGCAACTGTAAATTTAAAAAAGACTACAAAGAAGCAATTATTGTTAAAACTAGAAAATATCTTGAACACTTCAATAATGAAAATATCATATATTGAGCCTATGGAAAACAGCTGAACTGGTACATGAAAGAAAACATTCACCTTAACCACTTAACATTGGATAAATTTATCAAGGTAAGCCTTCAAGCAAAGGACTTAGGGGGGAAAAAACCAACATAATAAATCCAAATAAAGCAGAGTAACTGGGAGAAAAAAAGATAAAAGTAAATATTAGAGAAGATCAATAAAGCCAGAAGTTGTTCTTTTTTTAAAACAAGGCTGATATAATATACAACTCTTTGACAAGAATGATCAAGGAAAAAAGAGAAGACACATGAATAAATATTGCTAGAAATGAAAAGAGAGATATAATTACAAATAGAATAGAGTGTAAAATGATTAAATCAAATATTAGGATAACCTATAGGCCATTAAATTTGAGAATATGTGAAATGGTAAAATTATTTTTTAAAAATGTAATTCACTAGGAGTGACTGAACCTGAAAATCTGGGTAGATTTATATCATTAAGGTAAATTAATTCAGCTATAAATCTACCCATTGACTACTACATGTGCTATAACTACTAGGCCTATATCATTTTACAAGTGAGTTCTACCAAATAGCCAAGATACAGATAATTCTAAATGTATAGATTAGAAAAAAGGACTACTCTCAAATTCATTTTATGAAACTAGTGTGACCTTGATGAATTAACTAGACAAGAACATAAAAAAGAACATCATAAGTTATTCTAACTTATAAAACCATATACAAAATTACTAAAGAAATGTTATCAAATTGTTTCTAACAACATTCAAAAGAGATTTATGTATCAAACAAAAGTGGGCTTATCCCCATAATGCAAAAATGGTTTAATATTAGAAAGTCTGTGAATGCAATCCTCTACATTAATTGGTCAAAGAGAACAACAATATGACCATCTCTATGGATTAATGAAAAACGTTCGATAAAAGTAAACACTCCTTAATAATAAAAAATAAGAAAAATAATAATGTACTTTTAGCAAGCTGGGAAGAGGTTATAAATCCCTTAATCTGAGAAAGGAAAACTACTAAATCTTAAAGGATTTCATTGGCAAAATCTGTAAGTACTTCATTTAAAGTCAGGAGTAGGGCCATTATCACAACTTTAATTCTACCTGGGACTAAAAGTTGTGGTCATCACAGTCAGACAAAAATAAAGGTGAGAAAGAAGAATAAATATTGTAAAGGAAGAAAAGTTATGATCCTTTGAAAATTGTGTGATTATCCACAGAAAAGGGTCCAGAAGAATCTAGAAAGACAATTTTAAAAAAATGGGAATATAGCAAAGTTGCTGGATATAAGATTGTTTAAAAAAAAAAAACCAATGGCTTTTCCACACAATGTTTAGAATATATAATTTCTGAAGCTCATTTATGACAAACAAAAAGATAAAATACATATAAGTAAATGTAAAGGATGCTAAATATCTGTATGGAGAAAATAACAAAACTATTAAAAGGATTAAAAACATCAGTAAGAGAAATAGATTGCATTATTGGGTAGGAAAATTAAGTATCTTAGAGATGACAATTATTCCTTCAGTGCAATAAGACACAAAATTCTGTGTGGATTTATCATGTGCTTTACAAACTGAGTAAAATAATTTATTTGGAAGGGTAGATGGCCTAGAACAGACTACTCAATCTTGAAAAAGTAAAAAGGGGTATGTGAGTTTATAGTTACCAAGATTTACTATTAGGTATTTATTATAAGATACCAAGATTTATCATAAATAAATCATACCCATTCATCTATGAAAACTTGATTTATCACAGCATGAGCACCAAAAATTAATAAGAAAGGATGAACCATTCAGTATGTGGTCTTCAGTCAACTGGGGATTTTCCACATGGGAAATGAAACAATTATGGTCCTAACTTGCAGAAAACACACACACACACAATTTGCAGGTTAATTAAAAATATAAATATGGAGACCAAAACGTTATAGAAAAATATTACAATAGCTTTTGGTAGAAAAGGATTTATCTTGAGATGAATGAAAAGATTAAAAAATTCTGCTCATGAAATGTAACAAATACAAGACAGAGAGAAAGGATATTTAAATTCATGTATCTGGCAAACAATTTAAGCATAGATCTCAGGAAGATCATCTACAAATTAGTAAGAAAAAGGCAAAATCTAATGGAAAAGTGGGCAAAAGACACAAGCAGATAATTGATGGAAGAGATAACCCAAATAAATACCCAGAAAGCCTATGAAAAGTTGATCACTTTCACTAATAACAAAGGAAAAGCCAATTGAAACCACAGTCATGTATAATTTTATATCAGTCTGGCTAAAAAGCAAAAAGGTTAATAATTCAAAGAAATGGATAAATGAAAACTCCACCCTGCTGACAGGATTACATTTGATACAACCCCCTTGGAGAGAAATTAGACTATACGGTATTTAGTAATTCAAAAATACATATAGCCTATGAACCAGAAAGTCCACTTCTGGTTATATAAATCTAGAGAATCTCTTACATTTGTACAAGGAGACATGTATAATAACCATTTTATAATAGCAAAAAAAAAAAAAAAAAGTCCAGCATGCTTATGTAATGATGTACTATTACACAGCAATGGAAATAAATGACTTAGAGCCATGTATTTTAAGATGGATCAATTTCACAAACTATACTGAATGAAAAAGTATTGTTTCAGGGTACTAAAATAATAGTGTTAGGTTTGTGTCGCACTCTGAGGAAAAAGAAGTTATGAGATAAGATAGGGTTACACAAAGACCTTCAACCCTATAGTTAAACTGGCTGGTAACGTCACTATATTATTTCTATATATGTAAACATATTCTCTTGTCTGGAAATTTTCAGGGTAGATATTTTTTAATTTGGGAGAGGAGATCAGTTTATATAGTTCAATCTCTTTTACTTTATTATTGTATGGCTTACCAGTCAGTACTGTCATTTTTAAATTTTCCTCTCCAGAAAAATTTTGGCTGAATTCCTTCTGGATTAGTTACTCTATTACATGACTATTTAGTCTATATATCTCTATTTTTACTTTCTTATTCTTATGTTGTTCAGAATCACAATGTTTCCTGAGAAAATAGTGTGAAAGAGAAAGCGTAATGTTTGCTATGAAGTAAAAAAAAATACATATATATATATATATATATATATATATAATTCTCAGTGATGTCAATGAGGTTCAAAGAGTGTTTGGTATTAAGAGTAGGTCTGGGCTTACAGATATGAAAGCAGTTTGAGTTTTTAGAGAAATATTCTAAAACTCTAAAAGGTATTATATGGAAACAGGATTAGTGGGGTCCTGCTCAATTATTTGCTGTAATTAAATGTGTGCATTACTGAAAATATAGTAATAAGTATATTCAGTAATGCAAACAAGCATCGAAGCCTGGTTGCAAGCATTTGGGAGATGTGATGTAATTTTATTTTAAAATACGTATGTAAAAAGTATAAGCAACCACAAACCATGAACGTAAGAATTTAGAGATATGCAGCTAAACAGAGGAATTTGGCAGTCATATTTTTATAAGTAATATGAAAAGACACTAAATGAAGCTAATTGTTAAAAAACAAACAAAAAACTAGAAAGAACAAACCTTTAAAAATATCTTCCACAGAATAAGAACACCAAGCTAAGGATGAAGTGAGATTGTCTATAGTGTGTGATTCTTGAAAGATGCTGATAAAACTGTTCCTTTGAAGTGCAACATTCAAAGGAATTATATGTCTCATGTAAAATAAAGCGGCAATATAGGGCCCATCATGGGATTCTAGAATGCAGCCAGTGTGTAATCACTGCTGTGGTACTTGGTACATCTCAACTCTGCAGTATGTGTGCAGAGACTAGATTGCCATAAGATTGTCAGGCGGCTGTGGCATGTAAGAAGTGACACAGCTTCCTGCTTGAAGAACAGAAACCAAAAGGATAAAGCATGCTGGGACACCAAGTAGCATGATGTGGCATAGCTGTAGCGTAACTAAAAGGAGCAAACTAACCACTTTTGCTTCTGGCAATATGAAATAAAGAAGATCATCGATATCCAATGCATCCTAGAAATAATCAATGAAATAGATCATGCTGTGGGGCAAAGAAGCAGAGATGCAAGCAGTGGTAGGTCTCATAAACCGGATTCAGCTGTCAATCAAAGGCCAATATTAATGGTAGAACTTTACAAAGGGAACATTCCTTATTTATACAGTTTAACTTGGGGTCCAGCAATCATTTTTAACTTCCTATGTACATATAAATGAGTGCATATAAAAAAGAGAAATACATATTAATAACCACAACAGAAAAAATTTAAAAAATAATTGAATTATGAAACAATTTAAAAGCAGCTATAAATAAGTACCCCTTAGTGTAATAGATTTCCTGCAGAGTATATAGGAGAAATATTGCCTTTATAATGGCCAAAGATCAATTCCCTTTAGATGTTCATAGCATTGCTGTGAAGGCAAAACATATGAGTCATCCTAAAACATCGTAACAGAAAACATGAGAAGAAAAATATTGAACTCAAGATGAAGCTAAAAAGTTTAATAGGTCAGAAAAGACTTCACGGCAAATAACTCACTTGAGACAGTCTGAAGTTTTCACGAGATTTTGATGAATGGATTTGTATTGAAAGTGTCTTCTGTAGTTAGGAATAGCCCACGGAAAAACACAGAGACAAGAATGAACCTAGAGCTTGCAGGCAACCCTTAAGAAAGAGTCTGAGAAAAGTGTTTTGATGTCTTAGGAAAGTAGGATAGTTAAAGTGGAATGAGATTCCTGAGATTTTTGAATTCCTGGATAAGGAATTTCAGTTTTATCTCACAGCAAAGGGAAGCCATTCAAGTACATGAACTGACCTGATTACAGCAGTATTCTAGTAAGATTCATCTCCCCTTGGTGTGCAAGGACTGTTTGAAGTGGGAGTTTGGAAATTGAAGAGAAATAGATACTAGTATTAACCTTTGCAGTGATTAGAGCCTATGGTACTGGGAGTGCCAGAGATGATGGGAAAAGGTTAATTCTACTCACAAGGACAGTTTTATTTATTTATTTTTATTTTTTTAATTATTTTTTCAGCATCCCAAATCATTTTAATAACGGCAGGACCTGAGGTCAGGTTTTGTAGCTGCTGCTTGTCTGGCAGCCTCTGGCGAGCCGGAACTTCCGGACCTTGGAGCAGGCTTAGGGTTTGGTGAGGCTGTGCGAGGTTCCCAGGGTCTTGCAGAAATGCCTGTACAGCTTCCCAGACCTTGCGGGGACAAGAGAGGACAGTGCAGCAGCCCTTGCAGAAGTCCAGGGCCAGTGGGTCCAAGGTGAGGATCTTGCCCTCAGCCTTGGGTATATGGTTCTGGGCCAGCTGCTCACGAGCAGCACACACACCTTCAGTTTGGGCACCTCCTGAACCCACTCTTCATTCCTTGTGGCCCCCACAACCATAGCCATTTTCCCGGCCAGGCAACTTCATCTTCAGGATCATCTTGGAAAGGGACAGTGGTGGCCGGTTGGTGCGACTCACGAGCAACCTAACTTAATTGAAGTAGAGTTGGTTCCTCTGGCCAGAAGCCAGAGCAGCAGGCTCAGGTTGATGTCCTGGCTCTTGGTCTCCTTTGCACTGAACCTTTTGTTCCTTTTTGTGGTGGATATGGATTCTGTGATGGCGTTTCCTACTCGGCCAAGTCAGAAAAGGACTGTTATTTTAAAACTTGTTCACTCGTTTATTCACCCAACTAATATTTATTAAGAGTCTACTGTGGGTCAAATCTATTCTAGGCCCCAGAGATACAGCAATGGCCAAGAAGGGCAAAGTCCCCATTCTCAAAGAATTTACATCCACAGACCATGGAAAAGTAAACAAATAAATCACTTTATATGTTGGTAAGAACTGAACAAATAAAGTGGAATAATAGGATAGAAAGTAATTGTGGAGGGTGGCTAGTTTAGATCTGGCAGGCAGTCAGAGGAGGCCTCAAAGGAGGTTACATTTGAGCTGGGACCTGAATTAAGTGAATGCAGTGAGGAAGTGAGCCTGAGGAAAGAACATTCTAGAAGAAGGAAATAATAAAAGACCCTAAACCAGAGACAATTCTGCAGAGATTTACTACACAGAGGCATATTGAAGGCTCTGAGGAGTCTTGATTTAAAGAATCTTTCAAAATTATCTTATCATTTCTCTAATTTGTTTGATCCAGAACTATATTTGTTATTGTTGGTGTTGTTTTCCCTTAAGCACTTATTTGTGTGCTATGCTAGACATTTTACATGAATGTACCGATATCTGCCTCCTCCATAGCCAATCATTTTGCAAGTTCTGTCATTTCTTTGGTAAACAAAGCAGGTAACTGCAAATAAAAATGCCAATGCCTAGCACATTGCCTGGTTCATAGTAGTAAATTTGTGTTAAGTGAATAAAATGTCTGGTGTTATTGTGATAGTTCCTTTAGTCTAGCTCAGTGACACATATTTTCATTATCACTGGCATTGCCTTCACTCTATTTCAATAATTCTCAATTCATCTTGGAAACCACATTCCCACTCTCAACTGGTCTCACAGTCTTCTGCCCCTTTCTGTATTCATAGCATTCTACAACCCCTGTTGGAGTAATCACCCTGAAAAGCACTTTCATCTAGTTTCCTCTCTGGTCAATAATTGCTTCTACATTGGTTACAGAGTAAAATTGAAACTTTGTTATCTGACATTTAAGGCTCTTTATTCAGTTTTCTGTGGAGTGAGATGCTACATAAGGCATTGTAGGTACACAGGCTCAAGCACAACAGAAACTTTAAGCAAATGACTCCTTTATTGCATAGCCCAAAGGGTCCAAAAGAGCAGGGGGAGAGATCCCATCATGGCCCCTCTGCTGGGGAGGCCAACTGCTGGGTCAGCAATGGTGGATGGCAGCTCTGCACGCCCTACTTCGTGTCTGAGAGGGGAGACAAATGGGTGCAGCCTGAGGGTGGGATATTTATACACTCCAGGGGAAGGGGCTCCGCCACTGAGAGTGCCCCCTGATAAGCAGCTGAAATTGCTTGCTCCTGGTTTCCAGGTTTAAGGAATAGTCAGGCTACCCTGGTACTCCTAACAACTCCCACCTTTCCCCTCCCCCTGGACTGTGGAATGGAAACATATTGAAAATGTGTACAAAATAGAAAAAGAGGGCGTGGATAAGCAAAGGCTGGAAGATGGTCGCTAGATGTGTCCCTGACTGCATTTGGTCCAATTCACTATTTAACATTCTTATCTTCCACATTAATTTTCTACCTGTTACCTGTGTTCAGTATTCTGCACCACCTAAAATAATACCCCCTCCCTTCAATATGATTCTAATCCATGTTACTCAAATTTCAAAGACTATTTCAAAGCCTATCTCTTTTAAGGGACTTTCATTACCACTACAGCTCAGAATTCTCTCTCTTCCTTCCCAATTTCAATGATATTTATTGTATGCACTACTAATGTCATCTATCTATATATATACTTGCTTATATTATAATTTTCCTATTTACGAGCATGTATGCATGTATGAACATGTGTGCATATATGGCACAATTATAGACCTGTAAGCTTCTGAAAGGCAAGAAAGGTTTTATTTTTGTTAGCTATAGAAGAAGAGTAATCAGCTTATTATATTCAACAGATATGTTGATTGATTAAACACCTATATATAATTTTTAAAAAATAAATTCATAAGTTTGCTAATATAATTGTTCTTATTCCATTTATTACTCAAGGTTTGGCTAGTTCCACAATTTCTTTCTATTTCCCCTCTTATCACACATAAACTTTATAAAATGATCTCTGCCTATTTTCTATTTTACCCTTTACATATTGTGGCAGTTTGGGATTATTTTATGAATCCCAAAAAGATAAAGAGTATGTTTGTAAACTAATCTATTTTTCTGGGTGTGTCAGGCTTTTGATTATATTGGATTCAGTTGAGGGATCCTTGGTTAAATTACCTTTTAAGATTAGGGCTTTGATTCAACCACATCAGTAAGGCGTGACTCATGTTGAGTCCTTGCCCCCCTTGGTGGGTTGATATAAATGGATACTCACTCGAGAAGACACAGGAAGAGAGAGAGCTCTGTCACTTTTGATCCTGGGGCCCCAGGGAGAGATGAGTCATTCACCTAGTTTGCAGCTGAGAGAGAGAAAGCCCTGCAAGGCAAGCCTATGCCAGCCTACAGCTGAGATAGGGAAGAAGCTGGGCTCAAGGAGTCTTAAGAGGAAGAAGCAGCCCAAGAAGGAGAGACCAAGCAGAGATCACCCACCATCTTGCTTCAACATGTGGCAACTGACTTTGGTGAGAAAGCAATCTTGAGTTGGAATCTTTAGGGCCTTGTTACTGTAAGCTTTTACCCCAAATAAATACCCTTTATAAAAGCCAACAGATTTCTGGTACTTTGCATCAGCACCCCTTTGGCAGACTAATACACACACACATACATATATACCTGTACATATGCACATATATACATGTATACATATACATACCATACATGCAGATTCTATATAGCATACAGCAGATGTTAAATACATATGCTCTAGTGTTAGTTTGGCAACTTAAAGTCACAATTACTACCCACCACACAAGTTATCATTAAAGTGTTTACTTTCTGAGAAATAAAAACCAGGGATTAACAAATCTGACTCACCACCTGTTTTTGTAAATAAAGTTTTATTGGAGCACAGCCACATCCATTTGCTTATGTATTGTCTATGGTTGCTTTCCTGCTAAAAGGCAGAGTTGAGTGCTGCAACATAGAACACATGGCATACAAAGCCTAAAATATTTACTATGGCCTTGTATGCAAAAAGTTTGCCAATACCTGATATAAACTAAGGAAAAATGTAAAGCTATTGTTTGCATAGTTCCTGAGACCCATGTGTCATAGATCTCTTGATATTCTTTTTTATTTCATCTTTATACTACTGTAATAGAAGTCTGACACAGGACACAATCATCCAATGGGACATTTGCAGATTATTCTTTTATTGTTTGAGACATTCAGTTTGAAATATACTTATTTTGAAAAGGTGAAAATGTTAAAAGGAGTGGAAGTTGAGCTTAATCCAGAATTATTTTCTTCCAAAGATCCTTTGATTATGCAAGGCCTAATTAGCAAACTAACTCATGACACAAAGAATGTGTTTGCTTTGCAAAATCAAATCAATTGTACAATTTATGTTCCCTGCAGCTGCTACTTCCCATTTTTATAGAAGCAGATCCATTCCAGCTGTGGATATGAGTAGCTCTGTCTCCTATTCATTGATAGCTGAGAGGTTTCCTAGTCATCAGTAAGGATGTCAACAATCAAAGCTTGTGAGCAAATTTCTTTAGGAAAAAAAAAAAGCATATTGGAACTGAAAAATGACTAAAATTTAGTTTATTATAGTTGTTTAGGAAACCTGAGAAAATAGAACAATATAAACTACTATATATTAACATATCTATTTTGAAGTTCTATTAACTTAAAGTATGAATGATATTAATTTTTGTGCATCCCAAATTGGTACATTAAATTATTAATTTATGAGAAATTTAAAAATATAATTGGAGAATAATATTTTTATTCCTTTATAGCAATCATAAGAAGCTAAAGAGAGACTATAGCTCATTTTAAACAGATAGTCTCTTGTTTAATGAGTAACAAGTGAAATCATTTGAAATTCTCAGGATATTTCATTGGCTTTGTCACCTTTGATCATATATCTGTACAGTAGCTTAGGTATAAATTTTGGCTCAATCTTCTGTGACTTCTTATCAGTATTCATTTTGTTTAACAAATCTCTGGAAATAGTCGAGTTGCTTATTGTATTTTTAGTTCTCTTTTAATTGTATTAGTATGTCATTAACTATGGAGTATAGCATGAGTGATTTTAAACAACCCCAGAACTATAAGGATATGAATCCTTGCCAAGCAAAAGCATTAAATAAGAACTACATGCAGTGAAATGAAAGCAGAATCACCAAGCAGCTTGGTTAATACATCCCTGTATATAGAACAGGATTCTGAAATCACTCTCATTAAAATTTCCTATGTATTGAGAAGTCAGATGAAAGCTGAGACTTTAGCCAAAATTATTTCTCATATTTTCGCAGAAGCACATTCTGCATTTTTATTGTTGCTGTGCATTTGCTAAATTTCACCTCATATTTCTAAAATTCTATTTTTACTGTGGTAAAGGGTATACTTAAGGTTATCACAAATTGATTCTGAAAAGGACAAAGGAATAAAAACTACAGTCACTATAATAATAAACAGGAATTTTGAAAGTTCAATAGAATTTGGGTTCATATATTAGCATATTTTTATTTGTGCATACAGCAATTACTTTTGAGCCTACATACACATTTAAAATTTAATTTGAGAAAGACTATTCATGTGCCATATCTTTTAACACCATCAACACCAATTTAGGAAATATTCCTGGGCTTCTCCGTATCTGATTCATGCTGGGAGAGTTGTATACATGACGCAGAGAACCATTTGATGAGGGTACTTAGGAGTAGGAAAAGTTCAGTGGTATTGAGTCATATGTCCTAACATGTATTCCTCAAAATACAAGTACCTAGAGTTGTATCATAAAAAATAAAAAAAAAAAATTAAGCTCCCTGGTCGAATCACTTCTGGAAAATATTACATATTATTTCCCTTGGAAACTCAAAGAGTTCATTGGTAAATTTGAGGCTCTGTAAACCCTAATCTTGTAATCCTACATTTTTGTTTTGTTTTGCCTTGCGTTGTGTTATTTTACCCTTTATTTTCAAAAATTGTTTGATCATGAAACGCTGTGAGTAAAAGTTATTGACTTGCCCTGGAGCAAATGTTCCAGAAAATACTTTGGGAAAGACAGAAATAGATCTTTGAAAAAATGGATGAGAACACACATGAAGGTGAGGTATGAAAAGCTCGTAGGGTACTGGCCAGTCTCCCACAAGATGCCTTTTTAGGTAGGTGCCAATTCTAGGTTCACACCTGTGTGCCCTGGTGAAGGGGTGACCTGTGCAAAAGGAAACTCTCAGAAGGGAACTGGGAACATAACAGTGACTCTGAAACTTTGTAGAAGAGAGTTTTACAACTGTCAGGCCCCTTGCAAAGAATGGCCAATTGGCCTCTTTGGGAATTTCTATCTGCTAATAGCTACATGCTTCATAAAGGCCACATTCCTTGCTAAGCCATAGCCAAGGTTTTACAACCTTACCATTTAACAATAAAACAAAAAAGATTATCTATGAAACACAATTCTTACCAAACCAGGGAGTCTTTGGCCCTTTGGTAATGAAACAAGTATTTGTGGTGAACTTGCAATGTGTCCAACCCTGTGTTAAGGCTGGAGATTAATGAAATGATGAGAAGAACTCAAAGGACTAACAAGTTAATGTAGTTAACAAACACATAAGCAATTAACCATAAAAAGTATGATAAATACTGTATAAATGGAATAAAGTTTCATAGGGACATGTATGTGTAGAGGAGTGCATTCTGCTTGTGGAAGAAACAGGCAGAAGTTGGCCAAAGTTTCATGAAGATTCACAGAGTTGGCCAAAGTTTCACAATTGAGCTAGGGACTGGAAATTATTCGATCCATAAAAAATAGACCAAGAAGGCTGCTGCCTAGTTCACAGCCACACCTTGAAGTAAGGCCACAGACCAGGAATGACTGTGTCAGGTACAACACTATGACAACTATGCCTAGCAATGGCCGCAAGTAGCAAGGCTTACTCATGTGGTCATTTAACAACATTTTTGAGAATTTTCTATGTGGAAGACATACTTATTTAGTAGGCATACATTTGTGAACAAGGCAGAAACCTCAGGCTCAAAACATTAGCAGTCTTCTTAAAAAAATTATATGCAAACAGACAATTATAATAAGCATTTATGGAATGAATGAATTCAAAATGTTGCCTGACCTGGTAAGTCTGTTTATTGTATTTATGAAAGGTTTACTATACGCCAGATATCGTAGTGGTAGGTGCTGGGATAGAGTGGTGAACAAACCTTCTGGTCATTGTCCTCAGGAATCTAGAGTCCTAAGTAGACATTGATATGGATCGGATATATGTAATTCAGTCGTGTGTGTGTGTGTGTATATATATATATATATATATTTAATTTCAAGCTGTTTATCTCCTTGGTTAAATATTCAATGGTATAGCTTTGAAGCTTCAAAACTAATTGTAAATATTCATGATGAAACTTTCTATTATGTATATGAATCTATATGTTTATACATTACAACTAACACTCTCTGGTTAACACCTCTAGTTTGCTGACTATTGGAGTTTTTTTCTCAATGTGTTGTTTATGTTTGGATATTTTCTGGTATCACTAGATTCCTTTATTGAAAGATAGGGATGGGCTAGGTAGATAGAGAACTTCCGTATGTTCTTGATTCTTTTTTCTTTAAAATTTTGCACCTAAGTCTTGAAATATCATTTTGAATAATACATTCTCTTCTCTACTTTCTTTGTAAGTAAGATTCAAATATATGGTAATGGAGTAAATGCATCCTACGCTGATAAGCTGTACATATTTAGAAAGGGTAATATTTAAAAATTGAGCAATTATCTGTAAACTCAGTAACCTATATAAAATATATGGATAAAAGCTGGAAAAAAATTACATACACACACACACATCTTTCTTAGCATGAACACTTTATTTCCCCTAGAAGCACAAACAGTTCAAAATGAATTGTTTTGAACTGTTAAGGTTCAGGAGTTCATCCTTGTAAAAATTCAGCTTAAAAACAATGAGTCATTTATTCCTTCATTCTCAGCATAATAAAACTGCCCTGCAAGTTTCATTGCAGCATCATAATTAGGGCATGATATCTGTTTTGTTGGGAATCTTATACTTAAAGGTTACAGAAACGCCATGCAATATGGCACAGTGCATGCTACCAGGTAACAGAAGCAGTTTCTGTAGATGTTAACAAGTATAGAAGATCATACACCATCCCACACCAAGTTCGTAGCAGTAAATGTATCTGCCTGACAGGTTGGTGGTTCCATTCCCTGCCCCCTCATACCCTCCCACCACCTCTTTTCAACCAATAAGTGAAATCAGAAATGATTTTTGAACTTTTCTTACCTTTTTGTATTTATTTAAAGAAAAAAATGACAATTTCTTAATAATCACTACTGGTGAAGAAAAAAGCCAGATATACCAGTACCATTTAGAAACTATGATTAAACCAGGGGTTCTTAACAAGGGGTCCGTGAGCTTGAATTGAAATTCAAAAAAACATTATTCTTGTGGGGACGTGTTGGTGCGGGTGTGATATATTTATTAAATAATACACAGCCTAGATAGTATGGACTTAGTAAGGGGTCTGTGGTTTTTACCTGACTAGCAAAGGGGTCTGTGGAACAAAAAAGGTTAAGAACCCCTGGATTACACTAAGAGAGCATCTGATGCATCTTGATTTACCTTGCTTATACTTCAAATTTTCAAAACATCTTGAAAGTCACAAGGGTAGTTTCTACACTGTATTTAAGTGGAAGAACTTGGGTGAAATGATCATTTATCCCTAGATGGAATCATTGAAAATGTAGAAGGGAATTTATTAAAAATCCACAAGACTGCCTACTGACTTAAACCATTATAGATCTCAATGCTCTAAATAATTCACATTAGACACATTTGTTCAAATGTTTTCCTTCATTAACAGTCATACTGAAGAGTGTGAAAGCGCTGGAAGCTCATGCTTTCAAAAGTCTGCTTTCTTACCTTTTTTCTTTGTTTCTTTTTACACTAATTTACTTTATTTAATTTTTTTATTTTTTATGTTTTTATTTTAAAGAAACTTTAGATTACATAAATGTTACATGAAAAATATAGGGGATTCCCATATGACCCTTTTCTTCCCCCTCCCATACTTTCCCACGTTAACATCCTTCATTAGTGTGGTACATTTGTTACAATTGATGAACAGATATTGAAGCACTGCCACTAACCGTGTATTATAGTTTACATTATAGTTTATACTCCTGTGCAATTTTGTAAGTTATGACAAAATATATTATGGCCTGTATCCATCATTGCAACGTTGTTACTTGATTTACAAGGTGGAGACCAGGTCTTTTCATCACATTCTTTCAGAGAGCATTCTTATTAGATGTAAGGGTTCTTACTGAACGCATGAGACATATCTCTAGGGCAGCTGTGACTTGTTCAATCTCCTCTTATCCTCTTGATTATTAACTTTCTAGGTTAAAAGTAGCCAATTACATCTCACAGAAATAATCTATTAACCATTCACACACACACCACACACACACACACACACACACACACACACACAGAGGCCATTTCTCTGGGTTTAAAATTCTCTTCTCTCACCAGCTATGTAACTTTGAGCAGTTACTTAAGCAACCAAAGCATCTGTTTCCTTATCTGTAAATGGAAATAATAAAATTACCTATCTCAAAGTGGGTTTTGATTATTAAATTAGATAACATTTTTAAAACAATTATCTCAGTGCCTGGTTTATAAGTATTCAATACTCTTGGTCAAAAGGAAGTAGGAGAAGGAGCACCTATACAAGAATAAATATAAAAATGAATATTAATAAAGTCAGGAAATTTGAATCATTAAAGATAATGAGACTAAAAATATTCTAGAGAAAACAAAAGGCCCACAACTTCACATCCTACATGCCATTGCTTAAGTCTCACCTTCCCAGTGAGGCCTTACCAAATTTAAGATTGCAAACCCCTCTCTACCCCATCCACACACTTCCCTTCTTTCTTAATTTTTATTCATTTCATTAATCACCATCTGATAGAACATGCTTTATTTATATATTTACTTATGGTTTGTGTTCCTCTCCTTTAGTATAAGCTACTTGAAGGCAGGGATTTTGTTTTGTTTTGGCCACCGCTTTACATTAAGTACTTAGATCAGTACCTGTCCCATAGTAAGTACTAATATTTGTTGAGTGACTGACTGACTGACTGAATGAGTTATAAACCAAGTAGAACAAAGATGGGATAGGGAAGGTGATATAACATTAACTGATAACAGAAAGAAAGCCCAACTTCTGCCATAATGAAGAATGTTTTCAGTATGTAAAGGAAAGAGGAAATATTAAAAAGGAAATAAATCTTTGTACGAGTCAGGGTAGACCAGGCTCTGCTGGAGTAAAACCAAATCCCACAATTTCACAAGCCAGTGTAGCTTGGGACTCTTTTTGACAGGAGTCACGGTTTTCCAGGTTCTTTCCATCTTGAGTTACTGCCCAAATTCAAGACAAGAATAAAAGAGGTGGATAATTATACAAGGGTGAGTAGTGTGTATGACTTCTCTCCACATCCTGCTGGATGAAACGCAACCACATGGTTCAAACAAGCCTGCAAGGAAGGCCGAGAAATGCAGTGCTTTAGTGTGTGCCTGGGAAAAGGAAATGGTTTGCTGGCCACTCTATGCAGTCTTCCGCATAATGCTCAGACTAGACAGCCACTTTAGTGCATTCAAGTCCCAACTCCAAACTAATTATATATTGTATTATGGA